>JASKGM010000007.1:8041000-8055853 GCA_034509205.1 Ceratonia siliqua
TATTACATTCTTAAAATTTTTTAAATCTTACTGTTGGATTGAATACACTTACCATCTTTGTTTCACACACAAATTTTAGCATTTTCTTTTCATAATTTACTATCACATTGTGCGGTTAGAAGACACAAAATTGTGTCATCGCATATCGATCATAGTCTGATTTTCACCACAATTAATACGCAAACTTAACATGCAACATATGTGTGATCCAACGGTCAAATTAACTAAAATCAAGCGGGATAATGATCCAAGATACATTTGCTTTACAGGAGAGTAAGGTGACTACGTTACTATATAGCTACGTTTTACTATTGCTCTTTTGATGAATTTTTCAAAATACAAAAATTTCAACCGTTTGATTGAAAAAGCCCACCATGAAAATGATACTCACAAATTATCTTACATTTTTTTCATTATTCACTATTGCATCAGAAGCTTTAAATCTATTACAAAAGACTTTGTTCCATGTTTTGGTTTGTGTCATTAAAAATTTTAATTTTTCAACTGTTGGATTAAAGGATCTCACCATTTGGGTATTGCACGTAAATTTTCGTATATTTTTTTTATAGTTCATTATCATATTATACCGTTAGAAGCTAGAAAATCGTCCAATCGGGGCTCGCATGTAGTTTGATCTTGACCACCTTGACACAGAATATTAACACATAATTTATGTGCCATCCAACGATTGAATCGAACAAAATCATTCTTTCATACTTGCAAAAGACCCAAAGTTTTTATCACTTCCATACTTGCAAAATAAATACAAGTATCAAATCAATTGGACTTGTGTGAAGTGCACTCAGAATCAACAATTATTTATATGGCTACTAAATAAATGACACAAATAAAAATGAAAATTTTACAAAATTATAAAACCATATATAAAGGAATACAGAAATAAAATTGTGTGAAGGTGGAATAGATAACGCTATATATAAAGAAAGGGTTTGTACATATAAAATTAAGATTCAAATTTTATTCCAATACATATGACTTTCTATTAGTATAAAGAGAAAGAGGATAAATAATTTTTTTTGGAAAAGTATCAATGTTACTTAATTGTGGAGCAAAGTAGATAATTAATAAATCTAGTATATTGATTTGTTAAAAAAATAGCATTAAACGAGGATATTATATTAACTGTATATTTGTATTAATGAGGATATTCTATTAAACGTATAATTAATTTTTTTACAAAATAAGTAAATTAAGAGATTGTATTAAATGTGTTTTTTATTTATAAAAAAATTAATTTTTAAAATAAAATCAAAAGAGTTACACATGAAATGACAACATAATAACACAAATAAGCAGTAAAGAATGACAAATATTAATGTCTTGTCACCCATTAGTGAACGTTCAACTATTAAAGATAGTATAGATATATGTGTGACTTTCAAGGTTGGTCTCACATATTTCTAAATTTTTATTCAATAATATCATTTATTTCAATAATTTCAATAGTAATATCATGTGGGGGGGAGGAATTTGGATCTGATTAGTATTACAGGGAATCCTTTTCTTATTTGTAAGGGGGGGGGGGGGGGAATTTGTTTTTTCATTTTCCTAATAAATTGGAGGGAAATATATTGTTTTCCTAATAGCATTGGAGGGAATGAAAATTGGAAGGTAGGTTCACGCCATTTTCCACTTTAACCTCCCAACATAACTGTTCTGCCAAACCCAGCTTCACTACCTCCAACTGTGATAGTTTATCCGCCAATCATATGGGTATTCGGTGAGGACAACTATGGTATCTAAAACCAGTCAAAAACCAGTCAATCCCTTAGAGTTGGTCTCGCATTTTAAGTGTGGAGCTAGCAGATGGGTTTCACCGTTGCCAATCTTTCTGATATATAAGCGTTCAACCTCTCCACCACAAAGTCCCTTTGCCCCTATCGGACTCCAGCACCTAGTTTAGAAAAGGTATTTTGCATTGGCTGTAAGATAGAATCCCTCATCATGAATCGAACCCAACCACCGCGGCCAGAAGCCATTTGACAAGGAATTGATCATAAACAGCGCCAGGAATTAGATCCTCTTGCTTCCAAACACGGCTACTAACAAGATCCTATTTCTTTGTCCCATCAGAAGGAAAACTCTACCGCCTTCTCCAAACACCTACATCCTGACCCAGCTCCATCTTGATTCCTCCCACCCGAAATGGTAAGCCAAGCTTCTGTAACTCAATCGCTATTCTTGGTTCTGTTTCTTAAGGTTTTGGATTAAATTTTTTTGTTGTGTTCTTTATTGTTGCAGGCACTCAAAAAGGATAAGGCTTCCCCTCCATCCTTGAAGCTCGCCAAGTCTGGATGAGGGAAGCAAAAGAAGAAGGTGAGATTCGGTTAAGCATTTGATATAAATAGAGTGTTTTTGTTGTTTAAATGGATGTGAGTATGAATATTACTTCTGTGCAGAAATGGAGCAAGGGAAAGCAAAAAGAGAAGGTCAACAATATGGTTTTCTTTTATCAAGCAACCTATGACAAGCTTCTTTTAGAAGCCCCAAAATTTGAGCTGATTATGCCATCCATCTTGTTTGACAAATTGAGGGTACATTCTGATCTTGGCTGCTTTCACTCTATGACACTCTAATTTCATGTGATTATGCATTGAGTAGTAAGATTATTACTATGTAATATTGGCATCATAACCGATTAATTTTAATGGCATTGGCTCTGCACATTATTTAGACATAAAAGGGTTGCTTTCTTTGAGTAGGACGAAAATAGATGTACTCGATCTACATTTTATTTGTAGTTTTGATGGTAATTGCACTTAGTTGATATTCATTTGGTGGTTGTGCCTTACTGGAAAAGTTCTAATGTGACATAATGTTGATATGCTTTGTTAGAAATTCGATGCTACCAAACTCTTATATATGCAGTATGAGACTATGCCTCCTCAGGGTTACTCAACTTCATAGTTGTTTCATGATATGTCTAAGTAACTGCACTCTTAAACAGACAAAATAGTAGTTTGCATATGTATAATAATTCCCCAATTACAGCTCCTTGTTTCTTTGTTAGTTTCCTTCGATAGTAACTTTTTCCTTCAACATAAATGATCCACTTTTTCCTTCCTCTTTATAAACAACAGGAAGTACATTCTAATGTACCTTAGCAAGTATTATTGTTTCACAGAGAGAGAGGGAGAAGATTTTATTGGAAAGGAAAATAAAAATAAAGAAAGTAATTTTGGTATTGTTTTGTCAATATTTGTAAACACCAGAGGAAAGAAAATTTTTTTTACAGCAATAAAGAGCATGGGAGTATATGCATAGTTCTTATTTTTGCTTAGGTGAAACAATGTGGATTGGTAGGTAACTAGATATTGGGACTAAATATTACCTTGGAGTGTATTTGTCTTAAGGTATAATCACACGTATTGTTCAACTACATCTTTTCCTGTTACTTGAACTTACTAAAGATATACAGGTTATTGATTAATTTAAAATTATCCATATTGTAATCCATGCTTGTTTTTGGCATTTCACAAGAAGAAAATGTGGACTGCTACAGCAATAGGGGATCAATCTCAATTATGATTTTTTTATTCTTTGTTAATTTTTTACCTGATATGACATGTAACATTGAAACATGTTTTGAATAAATAAGCAATTAATAAAATCACTATACTTTTTATTTGTAAAATCGTTGTTGGCCATAATTTGTCGCTGCAAGAATGGAATTGGAAAACTAGTCTTTGGATAAAATCTTCCCCATTATTTATGTTCTGAAGTATTTTTCCTCTTGGCTATTTTCAAATTAATGGATCTTTGTCACACCGAGCAATTAAAGATTTAATGGCAAGAGGTTCGATTAGGCTGATATCTTCTTATGCAAGCCAACAAATTTACACTTGAGCCACCAATACCTAACATGACGGTGTTCCTTTCTTTCACATGGGATTACCTATTTCTATGTTGCCTTAAGAGGATGGTATTTTGCTAGATTTTTGCTGTTTAGGTTGAGCTTCATTTGTTGCTTGCGGATAATTTTATCAAAATAAATTTGATAGATTAATTTGTTTTATAGCTGATGATAATTTTGCTCCTTTACAACTAGAATTTGTCTTTCCATCTGTCTTCTCCACATGGATAATATACTTGACCATTGACTTAAGTAGAGATCAATTGAATACGTGCATAGACAGTTTTGCTCTTTGTATCTCTTTTGGAAAGGTAACATTGCTCAGTGTGTTCTTCTTTCTATAAATGTTCAAAAGCTGCTCCTCGGTAAACTTCATTCACCCAGTACCTACATTGATCAATTACTGATTAATATTGATGAGGGCTTGTGTCTAGAATTAACAATGTGGGAACAAATCTATAGCAGAATCAACATCACCATTGGAAAAAACTTAAACCCAGTTTTGTATGATGTATACTTACCTAACAAGGCCGAAGTTTCACAATGGAAATTTGTTTTTTGCTCATGTCATAACGGAAATGTTAACAAGAAATGGTTGCACGACATAAGAATTTAATTATATTAATCTCTACTTAGATTTAGGCTCATTTAAATTGATTTCCTTTTTATTTGGGAAATTACACTTGGCTTTATTAGTAATGGAAATCAAACTGCGCGAAGTTAGAATTGGAATTTTCTAGCTATCTTTTTCATTCCTTGTTTAATTTTCTTTTATTAGAGAACCTTTCATATTTTTCCTTCTCATGCCAACACCAGAAGAAGTGACTTTTACAATCCCTTATATCCAAGAAATGACCAATATGCTTTTTTATGAGAATTGGTTTAGTAACTTTGTTCCCTATAATGGATTTGATGTTTACAAAGCGCATTCTTGTTTTTAGTTCATCACCTCACACCCATCCTCATTCGGCTGAGCTACTTTTACTGGCTCAAGGTTCCTTTCAAGTGGGATTTGTGGACACCAACAACAAGCTCTATACTCAGACTCTTCAAACAGGGGACATGTTCATATTCCTAAAGGGACTTGTTCACTTCCAGCACAATGCTGATAACCAGTCTCTTTATGTGGCTATATCTGCCTTTGGTAGTGCTAATCCTATAACAGTGTCAATCCCCAACAGTCTGTTTAACTTAACCATTGATGACAGTGTCTTGGCTTTGGCCTTCAAGACTGATGTTGCCATTATTCAGACCTTGAAGAAAGGCTTTGCTCCCCAAGCCCGGGGAGTAGAGCACTAGAACTTAGCTTGTTCCTTCTTTGTTTCGTGTGCTTTTTGATATGTTTCCTTTTACTATTGTATTTCCTTTTTTCATTTTTTAATTCAGTAAGTGCTCCTGCTGTAATACTAATGACTGAACTTGGTAAGAATATGCTACTATGATGCTTAGCTTTGTGCGGTTCTTTGAGGTAAATAGTTGAGCTCGACTGCATGGATGTATATGTAAATTGTAAATAATTGAGGTAAATATAATATATCCTGCTATTATGCAAAATTCAAAACAGGCAAGGCTGAACTTTGTAAGAGTATGCTGCTACGATGGACTTTTTGAGGTAAACATTTGAGCTTCACTGCATGGATGCTTACCTCACCATGTCATCCACATCCACTACTTCACTGCACGGATGCTTACCTCACTTGCACCATCACCTCATGTTAGCTTAAAATTAATTTTCCTGCCTGATATATAGTTGGAAGGAATAGGTTGATAAGGATGCTCCATCTTCAAATGTAGGCAACTCATGGTTTAGGAAACAATATTCTGTCAAGGGTCCTGGAAGGGACAGGAATGGCAATAAAGGGTCATGGCATTGGTACAGTAACAGAAGTATGGATGCTTGAATTGGTTATGCTGTGAAAGAATATTGCATTTTTCTCAGAGTACCACTAATACTACTATATATATCTGAACTAAAGTTTATGATCTGGTTTCTTCTGGAAAGTCATCTTAGGAAAACATTGCTCAGACAAATATTTGAAATTGAAGTTGAATTCCACTTAATCACTTGAACAAAACGAATATTTACCATATCGGACTACATACAAATCAATTGGGCATATGACACAATAGAATTGAAAGTTACATTGGCAAAGATGTGGAAAACCAATGTTTATAAGTTCATCAAGTAATTATTACACAACTATTCTCCATGCTGCATTGGCAAATCACATAAGCTTTCATATAACATGACAACATGTACAGAATACTTTAGTTGCAGGCCACTTCGAACAAGGATATGATATATCCTGTCAAGAAATCAAGTCAATAAAAATCAAATTACTATACCAAACGAGGAGATGATGAATTATATCAAAATTGATTCACCTTCACAAACTAAAACAATGTTTCAATGACTACCTTAATTAAGTGCTTTAACAAGAAAGCTTATGATAATAGCTTTATTGTCATAAGGGGGACATGAAATAAGCTAGTTTGTTAATGGATAGACACTATAAGAAGTTGAGATGCAATTAAAAAAGCAAACAATATCTTTTTGTCCAAATTTATTGAATGGACAAGTTGCGACTAAGCTAGTTCAAGATGTCAAAGTAGATTATATTAGTATGCATCAATTTCATGCATATGAAAATGAAAGTAACCTATAATCATCACAGAGAGGCATTAAAAGTGGTTATAATAATTAAATTCACAAAATATATAACGGTTGAGAAGTGTTTATTTGAGTATATAAGATTTGGAGAGCTGTTAATAAACCCAACCAAATTGGACTTCAGTTTAAAACCAATAAAAGACATCATAAACTAAGCGAACTTGAAAGGCATCAATAAGCGTCATTATTACATGGGTCATACCAGGCAATAGGCAATGGGCAATAGGCAAGTCTATAAGCATGGTACTTTATGGAAGGACACATAAATATTGCGTCAAGTGGGATGATATAATTAGTCGATATACTTATACAGAGGGAAAAGAAGTTGAGGTATAACCTTCTTACCCAAGTACTGTAGCCCCCCGAGATGCAACATTGTAAATAACATTGGTCCCATCATAAGTCGTTAGAAGTTGAAGCTGTTCCTTATGAAAATTGGATGGTGAGGTAGTGTTACCTCACAAATTATATAGCTGCTGCATCTTTCAAATTCTTCTCTTATTTTTCCTAACATGAACAAAGAGGCTAAAAAAATTAAGACAACAATGCTCATAATGTCGTATAAAGGTGAAACTTTAAGTGATGGTAATGCGAGTAAAAAAATAAATAAATGACCAACATTTGATGATAACACATGGTGTACTTCAGTAGCAAAATCAAATCATGAACCTACAACGAAAAATAGGAAGATACAACACACAAATCAATCCAAAATAAAATAAAGGAAAAAAAATAACAGACAATTCCAAGAACTATATGGAAAATGAATGTTATTAAGGGTTTTGCATCTTTCAAATAATTGAGCAAGGAGTTATCCCATGATTAAATAAGAAAAAGTGAAGCAAATAACAGTCAATATACTGATCATAAAATAAAGAAAAACAAGAGTAGCACATTTTAAAAAGAGATGGAGAAAAGGGTAAACGCAAGACATGTTAGCTAACTAGGACTTCAAATTCCAACTAAACAACAAGCATACACAATCCCAAGCATTGTGGGGAAACCTCTCGCACACACAATTCGATCTTCTCTCATTAAGTAAAGAATTTCGTGTTAGTACACTATATGTGAGATTCAGAAACAAAGAATGGAAGAATTGAAGTTGAATGAAAGAAAGAAAATAAGTAAAGAACTTTGAGAAGAAGAGGAAATTTACATATGGGGGAGTCCACTCTAATTGCTTGCTTGTTTGAGAAGGTTTCAAATTTTTAATTCTTCAAAAAATTTCAATAAAAATTGTGTAATTGCAGTGTCGCATGTGCCGTATACAGCCAGTTATACGCTAGATTCTCAGATGAGGATAACTAAAAATCACAATTTTCATGTCTACACAATTTTCAACTCTTCCCAAAAACCAACATTGTAGATGCAAACTGAATGTCTAAGGGGTGAACATATTGGAAAAAATAAAATTGACAAAATAAGTATTGACAACCAACCTAGGTCCACAACACATATCAATTGAAGAAACTATTGACTGTCTCCCCCATTTGTGTAGATTGTGCTTCAGACTCTGAAGAAATTGATAGGAATAGATGAGGGAGAGGTTTGCGGGTCAATGGGACAACCTCTTCAAGAGAATCGAAGCTCTAACTTCAACTGAGTAACGCGACTTTGCTTCAATTTTCCAGTACCTTCAAATTTCGGAGATAAAGTTGCAAAATGGGAGATAATCGAAGATGGGGTTGCAAAATGAGAATTTTGAATTAAAAAAGGCATTTGGATATAAATTATAAACAGATTTTTTGATTGATAAAATATATAAAATATTTTTTTTGATAAAAATAAAATAAAAATTTTTAGTTAATTATTATTATAAAATTTAGAAGTATGATTTTATGAAATTTTAATTTTTTAATTAAAAATAATCAAGTTTCGGAATGATAATGGTTTATAAAATAAATAAGTTTTGAAATACAACCAATAAATAATTATAATCATATTTTAAAAAATTATTTTTACTTATACATATTTATAAATTTTAAATTTGTGTAAATTTTAAATAAGTAATTTTTTCTTATGAGAAATTAAAATTTTTACCTTCTTAAATAAGTCACTTTTCTCTAAACAACCACATTTCCATTCGAAGGTCTTTTTTTAATAAAAGTAACTTATTCTACCCCATCTTTTTTTCAAATTTTTTATTTTTTTGTTTTTGTTGGAAACAATATTGAAGACGTAATGGACGAAAAAAATCCTTCAATTCGCAAACTGTTGAGACTGGCTCAACAATTCCGACTTATGATCTTCACGGTGAGGAGCGGAGCATGGGCCTTCTCGGCCATAATTTTACCAGACTTGGGGCTTGGTCTAATCGGGAGTTATGCTTGGTCCCCACTGTTTATTTCTGGGCTTTTTGCTGGCCCAATGCAAGTTCTTATCGTATCTAACGAAAACACTTTCCCGCATTCCGAAAGAAAAACCTTTCCCGCCTTTGTGAAACAACTTTACAATAATCTAATTTCACAATTTCTAAGCGAAAACATCGGGTAGGAGAAATAAAGTGCAGTCATGTTTCGCCATTGCTACCTCAACTTGAAGAAATAAAAAGCCCTTATTGAAGAAAGCACACTAATGTCTTCATGGCAGATACTCTCCGACGACGGAAACAATTTCCAGTGGGAGATTTCCGAGGTCAAACCAAACGATGCTTCAAATGCTACACATTTCCACACTCCCAATTCAAGCTCTCCTCTTCCTTCCATGGCTGATCTTCTGCTACAAGGTATCAATCCACTTATCTACAAAACCCACCCTTTTTGTACTATAATCATATGTAAACCAATGTGTTTGGTAAACTACAGGCTGTTCATATCTTAAGGAGAATTGTAACGAAGGAGTGAAGGACACTCACGTGTTTCGAACTGGACTGGGAAAATCCATTGCAGTCACTCAATCTTCAATCGCAAAAGCTTTATCTATTCTTGGCGAGGATGCTGATGCTGAAGCAGGTACCTGATTCTTGAAATCCCTATTATATTTATTCCCTTGTTAATTGTAGAGAGGAAACGAATCTAGTTCTGGGAATAAGAAATTAATTTTCTCGTTTGCTTTATGTTTCTTTTAAGTGGAATATCCTATTTACTTGTAGCCTAGAGTTGTTTAAATGCTCAAAACAGTTAAATTCTGGGTGCTTTCTTGCTAAGCAAAGTAACAGCAGACAAAATGATTTTTCTAGATCTACCAAGCTACTGAAGGAAAGTTGTCCTCATTGAATATGTAATTCAAAGGCCATTTACATTTTGACTACTATTCATGGTCCCTCTCTTGATATGGATTAATATCTTCAGGCAAAGAGCATGCAATAGATAATGGTCGCAACTTCTCAAATTCTCTGTTTAAGACAGGTACTGGAAAAATGGTCAATATATCTTCTAATGGTCTGGTTAGAGCTAAGACATTACTGGGAATCAAAGAAGACACTGCTGATTGTAAATTCGATAGGTCTCAGCCTACAACAAAATTGCATGCTATTGCTGAAACATACGAAAGACAACACTCACCTCATCAACAGTTACATAAGGGTGTCAACAGTTATAGGATGATGAATGATGTGTCACGTCCAGTTGGTAGTACTCGTACATCAAAGAATGACTCTGAAATAAACCTTGTCCAACCAGAAACATATAGTTCTGCTTTTGAGCAAGCTTCAATTAAATTCTACACTGCTGGTGGAAGATCATTATCTGTTTCTAATGATGCACTGCAACGAGCCAGGAGCCTTCTTGGTGACCCTGACCTGGGAGGTTTCTTGAATGAAGGGGATGCAGGTCATTCAATCTTCTCATTTCCAAATGAGAGGCAATCCGACTGTACTGCATCTGGTGATGGAAGTGATCCTCATACTCCTTTGTATCATCATATAACAGCTAAGAGCAAGCACATGACAAGAAGTTTCACATCTCCCTTGCGGTCTCCTTGTCGAATGGAGTATTCAACTAAGTTTCTAAGTGAAAGTGCTGGGAGTAACTTAATAACAAAGTTTGATGTTGTTGGGAAGGAAACTGATTATAGCTTGCAAGGTAGCATCACTTGTCAGCAGAAACCTGTAAATGACAAGAACCAAGTGTCAGACACAGCTGTATATAATTCATTTAATGGTTTCTCTTCAAGAATAGATCCAATTGGGCAGTCATCGGGCCAGACTTTGGTTGACATTTCCAATACTATAAATACAGAACATGCAAACAATAGACAGCCTGCTAGTGAAAAAAGGAGGCTAGGATCGCATGTTACTGTTTCTCCCTTCAAAAAGCCTCGGAGTTCCAAATTTTCTGCCCCTTTGAACCAGGATATTGCAGTGTTTTCAAATGGTAAATACTGTTGAAGCCTTTTGATTACATTAATATTTTTTTGATAGTTACAAAACTTATTCTACTCATTTGAGGCATCTGGTATTCAGGTTTTTCTAAATTATCGTCTGATAATTTTGGTTGCAAAAGAAAGGTTTCCTCCCGATATCCATTTCAAAATCCAAGGATGCACTTTAAGGAGTTTTTTGGAGTGCCTCCATTAGAGCAGAAAACGGTGAGTATAATCCACATAAGATTAATGTTGATAATATAGTCTCCTGCTCATGCTCCTGGCACTGACATCACTGTGCACCAAAATGAATTTAGTTGGAGCATTTTCCGAACCTGGTCCGACAGGTGACGTCAAGTAATGCAGAGAAGTACATGTTCCATGATGGTTCTGGTGTAAATTGTATGGGGGCAGAAGCTTTCTTCCATCTATTGGCTCATCATGGAGCTTCCACCCGATTTGCTTCTAAAGAGTAAATTTTCTTCTGTCCTAAACTATTGGCTTCCAGTATCTATGGAACTGTCAATGAATCACTTTGCAATTTGGTTTTGTGATCTATTTAAGGTTTGGTCAGTTAGCTACTTGAGGCATATGAGAAAATTATTTATAACTTGACATATTGTTTTATAGTTGACATGAAAATATAACTTGTTGAGTTTAAAAGCTCCTTCACATTATTCTGGGGTTGATTTTAATTATTTAGTGGGGTTCATTAATGCAATGATCTTTGTTGTGTTATGGTTATCAAGACATTTAATTTACATTTTACTTTGACAATGTTCTTTTGTGTAGTCCTTTTTTAGCATAATCATGTATTTTCATTGCTCATCTCTCCAGGTGGGTCACGAATCATTACAAGTGGATTGTCTGGAAACTGTCATGCTATGAGAGATGCTATCCAGCTAGGTCCGCTGGAAAATTTTTAACTGTGTCAAATGTGCTTGAGGAATTGAAGTACAGGTAAGTAACTACTATAAGACAAACTTATTGTTGGGTCTATAAAACCACTGAGAGCATTCGGTGTGCAGATATCAAAGAGAAGTGAATCATGGCCACCGGTCTATAATCAAGAAAATTCTGGAAGGCGATGTGTACTCTTCTTCAATGATGATTCTGTGCATTTCTTCTATTCACCCTGATCAAGGACTCAAAACTGAGACTCCTTCTGAGACAAGAAGTGGGGCTAAGAGCAGTAAGGCAGTACAAATTGAACTAATGGATGGGTGGTAAGAAATCCCAATTTACATGCTTGTTTGCTTGCAATATATTTAAGGTTGCCTGCCATGTAGAAAGAGCTTTCCTTGCAGGTATTCTATGAGTGCCATTTTGGATGTGCCATTGTCAAAGCAGCTTGCTGCTGGAAGATTGTTTGTGGGACAGAAACTACGGGTAATATGTTGGTCCTTACTACTTGTTTTACCTTCCTTGGTAGCATGCGGATAAAATTGCAGTCTTCATTTTTCTTATACAGATCTGGGGAGCAGGATTACGTGGCTGGATTGGGCCTGTTTCACCACTTGAGGTTCTTTATGGCTTAGGATTAGGATTGAGTAAAGTTTACAAATATTTTGCTGGTTGCCATTAGATGTTTTTCTCATATTGAATTCTAATTTCAGGTGTCGACAACAGTTAGTTTAATGCTTCATATAAATGGAACATATAGAGCTCATTGGGCAGAACAGTTAGGATTGTGTAAGTATCGTTTAGTTGAGTGGATGATCATTCTTTTCAATTTACAAGAAAGGTAGCATCTAGTTCTTTTAGCTTAACTTCTTAAGCATGTAAAATCTAATTCCACAGGTAAGCATGCTGGTCCACCTTTGGCATTCAGATGCATAAAAGGCAATGGTGGTCTAATCCCTCAAACTTTGGCTGGAATTACCCGTATATATCCTATTCTTTACAAGGAAAGGTAACTTTTAAATTAATAATGTTTTATTGTTTCACTTGAAATACATATCTGTAAATTCTTTTGTTAAGAATTATGTCTAATTCTACAATGAAGAAAGGTAATAATTGTTTCCCCCATTAGGTTAAGCAGTGGAGTATCTGTTGTCAGATCAGAGAGGATGGAGACTAAAACGATGCAACTGTACAATCAGAGGTAACTACTATGTTCACCACCAAAGCAGGAGAATTCTTGTTTCTCTTCTGAAATACTTATATTTCTTTGATGTTATTTATGAGCCGAAATGATTATGATATACTATCTTAATCTTTCAATCTATCCCCTCTGTTGTCTTGTGATTTGAATTTTTCTTGATCATCAGCTTTATGGTTTGCATTTTATTCTCTGTTCCTTTTATCTTTTCTTATCATACTAGATTGCAAATCTTCGGGGACAAATGACTAAATTTCATGCTTCTTTTCCATTATACCATCTTTATTATATGATAAGACCCAATGGGGTTTACCTATGTTAGATGAAGGACCAATCAAGAGCAGAAGACAAGAGTCAGGGAAGTAAACGTAGCTATTATGATATTTATTTTTATGGGCTGGTAGTTAGAACATTAATGTTAGTGGGGTTTCTCTGTCATCTTGGGTTTTCCTTTTAGTATGGGGGAGGGCCCTGGTGACCCTTAGGCTGGTTTTGGCCTAGCTTGGGAGAGAAGGTGAGTCTCTCGAATACTCACCATTATCTATATCTACTTACTGTTTTGATTCCTTCTGGTTGTCTATGGCCAGGGGGCATCTGTTACAAAGGTTCCTTTATTAATATATCAGTATTTTATTTTCTAGTTTAGTGGTTCTGTGGGATTTGGAAGTTGAGTTCTTTGGTATAGAGCATTTGATCCAAGATGGTGGCAGTTAAGACAACGGAAGAGAGACTTGGAGTCATGGAGGAGCAGATGAGATCAGTGAGGGAAACCATGCAACATCAATATGAAGCGGTACAAGGGGATTTGCAGAGGATCCCTATATTAGAAAAGACTTTGGAGATGCTTCTGGCAAAGGTGGATCAAGTGTTGCAGAATCAAGGTTCCCCAATGGTGGGTTTCAACAAACAGAGAGACCTTCGACTACCACGAACATTGTAAATTTTGACAGCAAAGGACGCAAAAGTTTGAAGGGGCAGGCAAGTGACTTGGAATTGCACAATCAACCAATTCGAAGCTGGGTAGACTTGACAGCAAACTTACTTGATGGTTTTCGGCCAACGCAGGAAGAGACCGTTGGCGAGCAGTTCTTGGATCTACGGCAGAGGGGGCCAGGTTGGGATTATCCAGTGGTGTGAACTTCTGGTCAATGGCCGCATGGTGAAAATTAAGGCCGAGGCTACGATGATACGGTCGGTGGAGCTGAGTTGGATTATGCATCTGACCCAAGGTGGGTTTGTAGGGATGTTATTTTTAATTTTTAATTTTTGTTATAATTTTTATTTTAAGAAGTAAGTTAAAAGAATTTAAAAAATAAAAAAGAATTAAAAGTTTTTTTTTTAATTTTTTTATTATGTTTTTTGAATTATTTTTTTATTAATGTTTTATGTAAATTTTTTAATATTTTTTAATACTTTAAATATTTTTTAAATATTTTTAATTTATTTCTTAAAATAAAAAATTTAAAAATTGAAAATTTAAATTTAAAAAAATAAAAATGTTACTATTCCTATTGGAGTAGTATAGAAATGACCCTGACCAAAGGAAGAGAAAACCACAAAGGAAATTGGGTGCCCAAGAGAGTTGGGCCTAGTTGCGTTCTTGACTGGGGTAGGGTGATTGGGCTGAAATTCGGACTCAGCCCAAAGGAGGGAGGGGAAGAGCACAACTATGAGAAAGCCCAAGACTCTACCAACAAACCCAGTGGGCAAGGCTACAATTTACAACTCTGATTGGAATACTAAGTCCACTGTGCGGAGCAAAGGGCCAACGATAGCAGATAAGAATGCAACACAATGAAGTTGCCCATCCTTCAAGTGTCTCACATATTCTGAGTTTCAGAAGGCTATTGAAGTATTGGATGAAATGCCCAAGTACAGGTGTGAGTCAGATGAATATGTTTTTGG
>JASKGM010000007.1:8055953-8084819 GCA_034509205.1 Ceratonia siliqua
TTTTTGGATGCCTTGTGCAAGAATGGACATGAGATTTCGATTTATGCCAACTGCCAAGCATTTTACTTCGTTGTTGTACAGTTGGTGTAGAGAATGGAAGCTTATGGAAGCAAAATATGTGTTAGTGCAGATGAAGGATGAGGTATTGAACCGGATATTTTGGCTTATAACAATTTACTAAGCAGGTATGCTCAAGCTGGGAGAATGGGGGATGCTTATGACCTTTTAAAAGAGATAGAATTAAACGTGGTGAACCAAATGTGACCTCATATGCAATTTTGATCCAGGCACTTGTAAAAGGGAAAATCTGGAGGAGGCAATGTGGATATTTGTTGAGATACAGAGAAGTGGCCGTGAGGTGGATGCTATGACCTATACCACATTGATAAGTGGGTTTTACAGATGGATAACTTGAGAGGGGTTACTTGAGAGGGGTTATGAGCTTTTGGATCCAATGATACAGCAAGGCCATGCCTCAAATCAGCTTACTTATCTGTATATCATGTGCTCAGGAAAAGAAGGACGAGTTGGAAGTGTGTATGGAACTTGTGAAGGAGATGCAGAAGATTGGTTGCATTCCTGACCTTAAAATCTACAATACAGTGTTGAGGTTGGCTTGCAAGTTGGGAGGGGTTAAGGAAGGTGTTCGGCTTGGGAATGAAATGGGAGCAAGTGGATTTAGTCCAGGGCTTGACACCTTTATCATCATGATTCATGGTTTTCTTGAGCAGGATTACTTGATTGAAGCTTGTGAGTATTTTAAAAGAGATGGCTGGGGGGGTCTTTTTGGTGCTCCTCACTATGGTACTGTGAAGGAGTTGATGAATTCTCTATTGAGAGCTGAGAAGCTTGAAATGGCTAAAGAGGTTTGCAATTGTGCCATAACTAAAGGGTGTGAGCTTAATGTGAGTGCTTGGACAATTTGGATTCATGCACTCTTTTCAAAGGGACATGTGAAGAAGGCTTACTCATTCTGTTTGGACAGGATGGATGCAGAGTTAATGCCACAGCCAGATACTTTTGTAAAGCTTATGCGTGGTCTGAGGAAATGATATAATAGGCAACTTGCAACAGAGATCACAGAGAAGGTGAGGAAGATGGCTGATGATAGGCAAATCACTTTCAAGATGTCTAAGTGGACCTAAAGATAAAGACTTGTCTATTTTCAATATGCACATCTCGTTTGGTCAGAGGATGGCAGTCATTTTCTTATCTTGCTATGCTTGCAATTAGAAAGACAATTGAAACAGTGTCGTTGTGGCCAAGTATGGATGCTTATTCATTTTCGAAGCCACGACATAGAAGCATGGATGATTGTCTTGCACTAATGATACGCGCTAAAGGACCAGATGAGGAATCAATCCCAATGAGTAATCACCTTGAGGACAAGGTGAAACTTTGGGCGGCGGTTATTGATAAGACCTAATGGGATTTACCTACGCTAGATGAAGAACTAATCAAGAGCAGAAGACAAAAGAGTCAGGGAAGTAAATGTAGCTATTATGATATTTATTTTTATGGCAGGGGGATCTGTTACAAAGGTTCCTTTATTAATATATTAGTATTTTATTTTCTAGTTTACTGGTTTTGTGGGATTTGGGAGTTGGGTTCTTATCATTATACTAGGAACATAGGCGGTAATTTCCTATTTTAATGTTGATGTCATGAGGATAATTGTAAGAACAAGATAGCTTGAGATGGATGGTTGGCTTGCTTAGGAAGGCTAGACATGTGAAGGAGTAGAACAGCAAATTTGGTACGTTATATTCAAATAACATAAAATACTCAAACAGTGTAAGTTTATATTACAAAGAATGTGGGCAAAGGCAAAGATTTTATCAATGGGGAACAAGTTTAAGCATAATCTAAAAAAATGACAGGCCTTGTGATAGTGAGAAAAAAGAAAGAAGGATAACAGTTAAAAAAAAGATTAAATAAAAAAAAAACTCAATTATCTCTTATTTCTTGGGAAGGAAAATGATCTAAAGACATCAATAAAAAGGTTTATTGAATCCTGACCATTTATTTCTGAATTCTACTGTTCTTTATATGTCTGTTTGCCTGGTGATTTCTATGTATTTATTGATAAAATGTTTGGGGATGCAGAAAGACCAGCTTCCTTCCTCTAATTGGAGATTGCAGAGGAATCATATATTTTTTAAATAAAGAGGAAGGTAGCCCGTCTCTCATCAACTCCATAAATTTGTAATAAATGTTAGAAATAATAAACTATTCATGGGGCTTCACCTATCAGATTAAGCTTTTGGGTTGAAGTGATCCTTAACATAAAACCAAAGCCTCTATGACCAAGTGGTCAAGAGTTCATTGAATCCTTGCTGCCCCCATTCTATTGAATTTTTGTTTGATAAAACCACTATTGAAATTTTAGTACAAGGTATGGTGGGCTTGTGCATAGTCCATGCTTCAACCCAAGGTGGCTTTTGCGAGGGGAGCATGATAGAAATAATAATAAAAGTATTCATGGATATTCTCTAAACAGCTTAAGCATTTGGGTTGAAGTGGTCTTTGACAGTAAAAATTATTTGCTCTGTGGTAGAAAGAATTTATTTGTACAATATGGATTATGTATGGAATATTGCACATTCGGCTAATCAAAGGTTTCATAGCAATGTAATAATCTAGGTTGAATAATATCAGACTTTAATGTATTTAGTCTCAAATATGGTTTTTTTTTTAGCACAATATCTCAATACAAATATGCTTGATATAATAAAGTGTTGGGAATAGGATAAAAAGACCTGTTAATTTTGGTGTTAAAACTGTTCATCATTTAAACCAATCAATAAAATTCTGAAGCTGGATTATAACATAACATGGTGGTTATAGATGGCATGATATGTTGTTCCCAAGGACCCGACTCAACTGTTTTCACTATAATAAGAAGTGTAATTTCTGTTGCAACCACAAAAACAAATTTGTTTGTCTGCATAATGGGGGTACACAGGAAGAAAGTAGGAATTAACACTTGCTTGCATATTCAGAAATTGTGCATTTAGAAGACCAACAAAAATATATTCAGGTAATTATTATTGGAACATGCTTGTTCTGACTGTATGATTGATTCATGTGAACTGTATTTTTGTGCTTTGGTTGATCTCCTATATGGCTTTAGATGCACTGCTGTTGTAGAAGACATCATTTCCGAGTTTCAGAGAGAAAGAAAGGATTCACATATTTTTGATGATGGTAGCGAAGGAGCTAAGATTTATAACATGCTGGAGACAGCTGCAGAACCAGAATTCCTAATGGCGGATATGAGTCCAGAGCAACTTAGTTCTTTCGTTGCTTATAAGGCAAAACTAGAGGTGGGGTTATTCATCATATTTCATTCGTTAAGAGAAATCTTTCTGTGGAAAGATTTATTAACTATTTCCAGTCTGTCTTCAGGCAACCTGTCAATCAAACATGGAGGAATCCATTGAGAAAGCTTTGAAAGAAGCTGGCTTGAGAGGTAGAGAAGTCACCCAATTTATGAGGGTGCGGATAGTTGGATTAACTCATAGAAGTAGACAAGACATGCCAAAAGAAGGCTTAGTAACAATCTGGAACCCAACAGGGAAGCAGGTTAGTGACATTTAAATGGTTCCAAAACCTTGTTCAGAATTTTCAGTACCTGTGCAGTTTTTCTTCTCACTACATGTTAAAATTGTTAATTATGGATCTCAGGGAGATTTCTCACAGTTTCTGTTGTGCTACCAATGTGACAGCAGCAGGAGCTGGTCGAGGGTCAAGCATATGCAATTGCAGGGCTTATACCATCAGGATCTGATTCAGATATCCTCTACTTGCAAGCAAGAGGATCTTCTACCAAATGGTTGCCTTTATCTTCCAAGGCAAGTGAACAGTTCAAGTAGGTATCTACCAATCAAAATGGGGGAAAAAGAACGTTTTTAGTGGGTTTTTAAGTAGTTATGTCAAATTCATGAACCCAGCTTATGGTTTTCTGTTTTAGGCCATTTTTCAGTTGTCGCAAATCAATCTCATTGTCAAGTTTGAGTGACATCCCTCTTTCGAAGTAATCTGACATCCTAGTCCTTGTATATGTGTATCTTTCTGCTTACAGTTAAAAAATAATTGAAAGAAAAGTAATGTGACACCCTAGTCCTTTTATACATATTTTTACAGGGAGTTCGACATTGCTGCCTATGTTGTGCATGTGGGAGAAGTTTATACATCTGGTCAGCAAAAGAAACAATGGGTTTTTGTCACTGATGGGTCCATATCTAGTTTACAATCCAAAAAGTCAATCAATTCTTTGCTTGCCATCTGCTTTTGCTCACGATCCATGGATTATGATTCAATTCTGCCAATTAACTATAACCTTGCTGGATCTACGGTAATTGCAATATATTATCTTATTTGTTACTATTCTTACTGTTTTTAACATTTGTATTTGATGGGAACCGAGAGCTATGAAACATGAATATGAACAAAACACAGGACTTCTGATATAGATATTGAATCAACAGGAGCAGTGCATAGCCACAACACAATTACACAGTGAAAACAACAATTACAAGACAATGAAACAGTAGATAAATACAAGCAAATGAACACTCTGCCTCTAGGGTATACAGAGCACTCAACACACAACAAACAAAGCGCACTCCTTACAGCAACCTCGCTTGGAAGAAAGATGACCTCCCTAGCTCTCTCGGTGCTAGGCTCCCCCTCTACTCACAGCACAAAACTCTCTATGCTTTCTCTCTCGACCAACCTCCTTGTTGTAAGCCCCTACAGACTGCATGGCAGCCTTCTCCCACACTCCCATGTCCAATCAACTCCTAACCTCATGGATCACTTGCCACGTGTAACTGTTGGCTAGTGTCCCTTTTGTCCCTCTTCTTTCTGAAATATGTCTCTTTTATTGGGGGTCTATCAGTATCCAATATAGATTATAATTCATTTCCACTACTTGTCTATTAACCTTGTTATTATCATTGAAATAAATGACAATTCAAAATTTCCACAGGGTTGGAAACTGGCACATGTAGGTAGAAATTTCAGATTAAGATTCACTAAGAAAACAATTAATACTACAAATAAATTGCTGAAGATTACAATGTGATGCAGTCTATGACTTGTTAACTAGATATCAAAGCAAGAGTACGCAGAAATCCAAGCCTTTTTCTGTCAGCTGTCTATATCAGTTTATGAAACTGTCTCAAGTTAAATTGCAGTACTTCCAAAGTTGGATGAATCCTGTATCTTTCATTATACGCAGGTTGGCTTCTGTAATCTCATTAAAAAAGAAAAGGACCAAATAAACCATATTTGGATTGCAGAAGCTACTGAAAATTCAATTTATCATTTGACTTTTGATTCCCCGCGTTGTTCTCACCTCAGCAACGCTGCTGCCTCCATAAGAAGATGGGCAAACATCTCTAGCATGGTATGCTTGCATCATGGAACCCTGCCATGTCAAAACTTTTAGTGCATAATGAAATTTCGTCTAATACTGATTTTTCTTCTCCCTTTTTTGCAGACTATAGAAAAGGTCAAGGAAAAAGTTTTATCTGTAGTCGGTGATTGTAAAGGTTAGAACAAGAAAGGAGCTGAAATAAAGAGATACGTGAGTTGCTCTACTGTCTCTGTATTATTACTGTGCTTTCTATATGCTTTTTGGACAATTTCTTGTTTGGTTTTCCATTCAAGGAATCAAATTATTTTGTTGAATAAAATAGAGTTCAACTTCTTGAGAGAATATTTCTGCCCACTTTCAAAGAGTTTAACTTCTTGAGAGAATACTTCTACCCACGGTCAAAAAAGTTTAACTTGATGAGAGAATATTTCATCCCATATTCTGATGTAAGGTGAATGTAGTAGAGGGAACTGAAAGGATTGTTGGAGAAAGAAAGAATAAAAGGGAGGGAAAACAGAATGACTCAACTAGTCCTCATAAATATTTACCTTGTTAGCTAAGTAATCCTAATTTTAAAAAAGAACACTCATTGAATAGAAATATTAAATTACTGGAAGACTCCAAACAACCAAGCAACTAATATATAGCTTGAAATATATTCCCAATTCATAGGAATGAGTTCTATGGTGTAATTGTCTCGTACATTCATTATAGTTCATTTTATATCATTAAATTTATGATATAACCTCAACAAAGTGACTTTGGACGAATCTTACCAAATTAATCGCTCAAACATATTGTCAATTAACAAATGTTGCCACTTATTTCTAGATTGCTTGCGAAAGCTTCTTTATTCCCATAATATGAAAGTTGTTACAGTTTGAGATTATGTGCGTCTTTTCAAATTTGTACTTGCAGATCCTTTTTGAGCCTTGTATCTAACTAGTTGGAATACAGTGACAAATTCAAGATTGCGCTTTGTTTTTTATTAATGAAGGCAGGAAGTGGTAGGAATATATTACTTCCTGCTAGCTTACAAGTGTTTTATACTATTTGGTCATGTAAAGTTCATATTACATATGCTTATTGCTTTGGCAGCTCAAGCTAGTTCCCTGAGCAGTTGGGACATGATTTATTTTGTTATTTTTTCTCACTTCAATTAAGAAGGGATGTAAGTAGTATTACTCAATTTTCTGTGAATAGTACTCTTTTTAAACCTTTTCTTTTGAAATGCTATCAGTCGAATGGACCTTTGTAAATTTCTCAAAACTAAATGTGTAAGGTATTTGGAGAGATTTTGTGTAGAGATTATCCATAGTGGGGAAAACAATGTCATATTTTACAAAAAAATTTGATTTTAGGCAAAGTATCAACATTCCTTATCATTCTCCAAATCCCAAGATCAAGCAAGAAGTAGGAGCTATTGTAATTACTATGATCTTGGTTATGAGCTGCCATGTAGTAACCGTCTTTCACCTTGTAATCCCTATCTTTTGCTCGTGTCCAGACCAAATTATTCTCAGGAAACCTCTGGTTTAGATGGATTGACATAATTTGATTGACTGTAGAGGCGGCAAAACATATTTTAAATTTTGTTCAACTTCCACTGGTTTAATTCTTTATCAATTAGAAAACAAACTTTAGTCTCTGGGTAGGTAGGTTCCAAAGAGATTTGCTACCCATTGAAGAGCCATTTATCGTCCAAAATATTAATTTGTTCCCAGTTCCCGATTCCCAATTGCCATCCACAATACTTGAAATGTCTTCCCCCTAAAATACTAGCCCAACTCAGGAGCAGTTCCTCCTCCTTTCTGTTTGCCAAAAGGCTTTTGCTAAGTATCTTTTGGAGTAGTATTTTATTTTTATATTTTTTATTTTAAGAAATAATTTAAGAAAATTAAAAAATTTTATAGTACAAGTATTTAAAAATAAATAAAAAAATAAAAATTTTTAAAATTGTTTCTCAAGATAAAATTATAAAAATAAAAATAAAAAATAAAAAAATATTATAAGAATATGACTATTTTTAGAGTTGTATATCAAAGCCAGAAAACTCACGGCGGCTAAGGAAATAAAAACCCGGAGATTTGAGCCCCATAGATTTTCTTTGCATGCTAGGCCCTTTTTAGCTAAGAGGGTTAGGTTCATATGAAACAAATCTTTAAATCTTAGCCCGCCTTCACTTTTCCCCTTTAGTTAGCTTCTTTGTTCATTCCCGCGGGTGGTAAGTGACGGGCGGATATCCTTTTCTTTAACCTCACATCATGACTTATGCAGGAATGCCAGGAAATGTAATGTACCTAATGAAAATTTCAAGAAAAACCACAACAAATTAATTTATTTCAAAATTTGACACGTTCAATGATTTCTTTCAGAAATTGTGATACGATGCACATGTTCAGTCTATCTATTCCCATCCCCAGGTTCAAGAGACAGGCGAACTCTAACCATAAAGAACTTGTAAAAGAAAATTAAATAAAACGAAGGTCGAAAAGTCAGTGAGGAAATTCTTATTCCTGGAAAAAGCGTGATATGTATGGGTGAATGCAATTTAAAACACTGGTAAATGGGCCATGATCAATTTAAAAATTCGGAAGTACAAATTCAAAATCATGAGTATACATATTATAATTTCCACTATCCTCTTTATCCACTTCATTATTAGTAAGTTTCAATAATGATCATATCAAGATATAAAACATATGAATAATACGAATACTCAGGATCCACTGGTCTCCTTGTAGGAGAATCCAATTTAAAAATTCGGAAGTACAAATTCAAAATCATGAGTATACATATTATAATTTCCACTATCCTCTTTATCCACTTCATTATTAGTAAGTTTCAATAATGATCATATCAAGATATAAAACATATGAATAATACGAATACTCAGGATCCACTGGTCTCCTTGTAGGAGAATCCAGTAATGGGTATGCTAGGGCTTCTCTAGTAAGAAACAAGCACCTCCGGGAGTATTTTCAACCAAAGACGAATAACAAGCATCTCCCTGAATCATCTCAACTGGAGAAGAAAACATGCACCAGTGGGATCCATCTCAAACAGACATCGACCAAGAATATTCTTCATCAGCCGAAGAGGCTTTTAGATAAATTAAGAATCTTGGCTAACAATCGAGATAATTAATCGAGTGAATGAGGAAGGAATTGATTCTTATGAAGTGAGGGGGAAGATTTTAGTCCTACACTTGTCAAACTTAGTGATATTCATCTCTTAATTGATTGCTTTAGATTTACTGTTAGTTTTTTTCCTTAATATATTTAATTGCAAGTGGTTAGTTTGATTAAGGTTAAGAAGGATAATTTTAATACTTAACAGCTTAGTGGCAAATCCTTGTGGGATAATACTCAACTTATCACTTTATTACTTGTTAGACAATGGTGTGCACTTGCGTTTGCAATTTTGGACAACACGTTTTTGGCACCGTTGTCAGGTATTTGTTTCGCTATTTTTGTTGATATTAATACCAACTTCTCAGTCTTAAATTAAACTTTTCTTTTTATAGGTGTTCTAAGCTGTTGCATGCGTAGTGATACTAATTCGGAGTCTCTCCTCTTTGATTGTGAGATTGAAAGAGCTTACAGAAGGAACAAGAAGGAAAGAACTCAAGCTTTAATCCATCAGTGTGCAATGGCTGAACTACTAAATGAAGAACAACCCTGGCCACTTAGGGACTATGCCACCCTTCAGGTGAAAGGCTTTCAATCAAGCATTGTCCCGCCAAATATTCAGGCAAATCATTTTGAAATGAATTCGACGATAATTTAGATGATCTAAACATCAGTCCAATTTAGGGGCTTGTCTCATGATGATTTACACTTTCATATTGCTAACTTTCTGGAAATCTGTGACACATTGCGGCATAATGAGGTATCATCAGATGCAATCAGACTCACATTATTTCCATTCTCACTCCTGGATAAAGCAAAAAGTTGGTTGAATTCATTGCCTATTGGGTCTATCACTACATGGGAAGCTTTAGCTCCGAAATTTTTTGCAAAATACTTTCCACTAGCCAAGATTGCAAACATGAGAAACAAAATTACCTCATTCTAGCAGCTTGGTTTTGAATCATTATATGAAGCTTGGGAGAGGTATAAGGACTTATTGCGTAGATGTCCCCATCATAGGTTATCTAAGTGGTTATAGGTTCAAACCTTTTACAATGGAATAAATAGGAAGTTAAGGTCAACTATAGATGCTGCAATAGTTGGTGCACTCATGGGTAAGTCATTGGATGACACTTATGATTTGTTGGAAGAGAAGACTGCCAACAATTACCAATGGCTTATTGAGAGTTCAATTACTAGGAGAGTTGTCAGTGTTCATGAGATGGATACTATCACGGCTTTAACCCCTCAAGTGACAATTCTAACAAAGCAGGTAGGCACTATGGGTGTTCATGCAGTGCAAAGTTTGTTTGTCACGTGTGACATCTATGGAAGGAATCCTCTAATGGAACCAGTGTGTGATTAGGTTGGAGACAATTCAATATTTGAGCGATTTCAACAGGTAATAGAACAACCATGAGAGAAAATACATATCAATATACCTTTTGCTAATGCCTTGGAACAGATACCAAGTTATGTAAAACTCATGAAAGAAATACTATCTAAGAAGAAGAAATTGGGGAATTTTGAGATAGTTGCCCTTACAGAAGAATGCAGTGCCATACCTCCTAAGCTAAAGGATCCTAGCAGTTCACCATTCCATGCACAATAGGTAACAAGTTCTTTGGTAGAGCATTAAGTGACTTGGGTGCTAGAATCAACCTAATGCCATTGTCTATTTACTAGAAATTGGGATTAACGAAAGTGAAGCCCATAAATGTCACTTTGTAGCTGGTTGACAGATCCCTCACCTATCCTAAGGGAATTATGGAAAATGTTCTGGCTAAAGTGGATAAAATTATCTTTCTAGCTGACTTTATTATTTTGGATATGGAAGAAGATTGAAAGGTCCCTATCATTTTGGGGAGATCATTCCTAGCTACGGGTAAAACTCTAATTGATATGGAAAAAGGAGAAATTATCATGAGAGTTCAAGACCATGAGGTAACTTTCAAGGTTTCTAAAGTTATGAAACTCCTTAATGAATTTGAGAAACGATTCAAGTTTGATTCTTGAGAACATTGATGGTTATTGGATACCACACCTCGTTGTATAGAACAAAGACTCAAAGTGAGACACTAGAGCTTGTTGAGAGTGGGGATTCTCATGCTAGATCATTCGTCGTTGGTGAAAGTGTTAGGAATAAGTTGCCCTGGAAAGAAAGTTGTATTTCCCAATTTAATGTAAATACATTTTAATATTAATAAATAAATAGTTTATTTATGTAAACTTTATTTTCTAGCTATTAAGGTTCCTAGATTCTAATAAATCAAGATACATTTCCATAAGGGTTATACAAAAGGACATATGTATCTTTGGATGAATTTAAAATAATATTTACAATAACTAAAGAAAGCCGGTCACTCTGTTCTGTTAAGATTGTAGTGTACAGATTACCTTAAAGAATGATATTCTTTTCTAAAGGAATGATGAATCTCAAATCATTGAAGTCGTAGGCTTCGGGTAATGACACTATTAAATGAATTGGAATCAAGTGAGATATCAAGTTCAAGTTAATACCGTTACTTTAAACTTAAACTCATACACATTGCATTCCCTAGTGGCAGAACCGAAATCTTGATGGATTATGAACTCGTGTCCATGACCATTATAATCTTTGATATACTATGGGCATGACCATTGTGTGACCTAGGATTAGCATACTATATATATGCAACCTCTCAGTTTTGTGGCTGTACAAGTGAATATTTGAGAAAGAGAAAAAGTGAATTCTTTGGTGTATTATAGAATTCTTCACGCCAAACTAAGAGGAATAAAGGGGAAAGCTTTCTTATTTATTTTGAAAGCTATAAATTATTTTCTTTCATATTTTGTTTATTCCAATCACTAAGCCTATTCACCGTAGGCTCCGTGGATTGGTACTTCCCAAAGAATAGATGGTCAATACGTTTAGTTAGAAAGTATATTACAAAATTAAAGTGATTATAATAGGTATGTGAAATTCCTATCTATTTTACTTCTCTTTCTAACCGTGAGTTATTAGCCTATGTGTTTTGTTTCTGCCTGTTTATAAGCTTGAATGTTTTTAAAAAATTTTAAACACATACTTGTACCGTAAACACTTAGAATAAACAAGTAGATTCAATAATTGGTATTAGAGCTTATGGTTCATGGCTATATGTGTGTATGATGCATGGTTGGCACCTAGAAATCATTTACAATGTATGATTGTATAAATCACGACTATATGATATTAATGCCTTAGAGGAATTTCTTTGTATTTTTTGGATGTAAGAAGAAGGGTGACCTCATATGGTGATGTTTCCTTCTGGGTTTATTTTTTTTAATTTTTAAAATTATAAAATTATGTTGTAAATGGCAAGAAACAACCAATTGTAACGTGGAGGCCACGACAAGCCCAACAAAGATGTTAGGACCTTTCGGTCAATGCATGGTAAGTTAGTGGAGACATCCCAAAAAGTCTAAGAGTTGGAGTAATAGTGAGGAATGAAGAAAATAAATATAATAGTTTAAGATTTTATTTTGTTTTCTATGATGGGCATTAATATGATCTTGTTATTATATTTAATTTTATAATATGTGATATTATATGCTATAACATGTCATGTAGACTAGTAGCTACTAATCAACCTCATATGCTCATGCATACATTATGTTTTATATTTTGAAAGAGTTTTCAAATGTTAAAACATAAGAAAGATGAATAATTAGAAAGTTGGTTAATTCGGATTTAATTTTTCAAGTAAATAAATTAGTTAGAAATTAATTAGGTCCATAATTGATAAATTACTTAAAAGTAATGAATTTTCAACTAAAGAGTTAAATTAGAATTAAATCACCTAGTAACTAATTAGTTAATTAAATTACCTAAGTTTATTTTCAAACTAAGAGTTAGTGTGAAAATAATTAGGAAATGCATAAGGAGTTAAATAAATAATATTCCTAAATAATTAGTAAAATTTACCATTGTAAATTCTATATAAAAAGTTTAGAAAGAAGACTAAATTCATAAGTGATTTAAGTTTTTTAAAGATATGCATGTTAGAAAACTTGGTAAATCAATTTAGAGTAATTAATTAAAATATTGAGTGAGAGAGGGCACTGGTAATCATAGAACCCTCGGCCTTCAACCATTAGTCCATTGTCATAGAGTTTATGTCACTCCCTATAGGTAGGCATATACTCAGACAATGACTGGAATGAATTTCCTAAGTGATAAGTACTCCTTGTGACTTCCCATAGAAGCATACTCAGTGGTACATTTAGGTGTGATAAAATGGTTGGTTAATACACTCAGCATTAACCTATCAATATATTGTCTATAGTAGCTCCGTTGATAGATTAATGGGCCAAATAAAAGTGCTCCTCAATTATGTTAAGTATGAAGATATCGGGTAGCAAAGTTGAGTGGAAGGGTCCCAGTTTACCTTGTAATAATTATTCATGGCCCATAGTTAATTGCTTATTGTGGAAGGTGAATAATCATCAAACATAAATTAATATGCTCATGCGTACATGCATCATGTTTTAAAAGTTCATTCAATAACTAGTAGCGTACTAATATTAAATGTATTTATTACAAACTATCTTTTAATCATGAACCCTCTGTCTATTCTCTTTAACAAATGCACCCTGAATGGTGAGAATTACATGTTGTGGAAGAGAAACCTCAACATCATTTTAAATTATGACAAGATAACATGAGTTTTTTCTTAGCAAGCACCTCTTGATCTGACTCCTAACTCGCCACCAAGCGAAATCGAGTACCATAAAAGGTGGCATGATGCCAATGCTTTGGCTAAGTGCTACATACTAGCCTTAATGATCGGTGTGTTGTAGCAACAGCATGATGGTATGGAACATGTCGCTGACATAATGCATCATATACATGAGATGTTTGGGACAAAGACTCGATCTGCCAAGGTGAGAGCTGTCAATGCTTTCAAAGACCTCAAGCAGAAATCATCGGAGCCAATAGATTAGATGCTTACAGTAATCTTCTGCCTTAGGCTAAGCTACAAGGGGCTGAGATTGATCCAAACACGCAAGTATCTATGATCATTCACAATCTGAACTCTTAGTTCTCTCAATTCAAATTGCACTATGAATTCATAACAAGGACTATACCCATAGTGGGTAGATGAATGACTTGCAAGCTGTGGAGGAGGTTCTTGAATTCAAGAAGAACCCAGAGGTAAATGTAGTAGCTGTGAAGCCTAAGAAGGCAAAGAGGCCAGACAATAAAAAGAAAAATGCTAAGAAATCGGCTGAACCGAAGAGAAACCCATGAAAAAAAAGGTTAGAAGGATAACACCAAGGGAAAGCATTTCCACTGTGATGCTAAAGGACATTGGAAGAGGAATTGCATGGCCTACCTCAATTCTGTAAAGAATAAACAAGGTACAGGTTTTCTAAACATGTTAGAAGCCTTTCCAATGGATGATCCTACTAATAGCTAAATAGTATATTCTAAAGCCACTAACCATGTTTGTAATTCTTTACAGGGGTTCCAGACAAAGAGAAAGTTGACTGAGGGTTAATTCTTGATGAGCATGGCAAATGGCGCACTAGTTTAAGCTCAAACAGTGGGATCCATTACATTGCCTTTTTTGAGTAATAAGCTATTAGTTTTGGATAATGTTTATTTTATTCCTGGACATTGCAAAAATCTAATTTTAGTCTTTTGTTTAATAAATTTTGGATATTCTATTTCTTTTGGTAATAAGATTACAATTTCTATTAATGAAATTTTAACTTGTTCTGAAATTAATAGGAATAATTTATATTACCTATAACCAATTCATTGGATTGCAAATGTTGCATAAACAAATTCTCCTAAGTTTAAAAGAATCAAAGATTCTATCATAGATAAAAGTTATCTATGGCATGTGTGATTAGGTCATATTAATCAAAATAGGCTAAGAAGACGAGTAAATGATGGTACTCTACCAGACATGATATAGTGTTCTTTACCAGTATGTGAATCCTGTATTGAAGGTAAAATGACTAAATTATCTTTTAAAACAAAGGGTAAAAGGATGCAAGATGTTTTATACTTGGTTCACACATATATGTGTGGACTAATGAACATTTAAGGTAGAAGAGGTTATTTTATTTCATAACCTTCATTAATGACTACTCACGATATGGTGTTATGTATCTAATGCACAACAAGAGTGATTCCTTTGAAAAGTTCAAGGAATTCAAAGCTGACGCTGAAAAGCAATTAAGCAAACCAGTGAAACAATTTTGATTAGATTGAGGAGGTGAGTATTTATTTAAAGAGTTTTAGTAATTTCTGGTCGATAATGGAATCATTTCCAATTTATTGGCACCTGGGACACCTTAACAAAATGGGATTGCTGAAATAAGGAATATGACTATTTAGAAATGGTGAGGTAAATTATGTCTTATGCTACATTGCCATAATCGTTCTTGGGATATTTTATACAAATAGCAGCATACCTACTAAACTTTGCCCCATCAAAAGCAGTGCCTAAGACACCAAGGAAGCTGTGGACAGGACGTAAATCGTCTTTACGTCACTTACAAACTTGAGGGTGTTTAGCACATGTGTATAAGCCTGAGTCCACACAGATGGAACCACGGTTGGAGGTATGTTTATTTGTATGATATCTTAAGGGTACAATGGGATACTACTTCTATAGTACCTAGGATAAAAATGTATTGTTAGTGCAAATGCAACCTCCTTAGAAGAGGATTTTGTGATAAATCACAAACTTTGCAGTACGATTGTTCTTGAAGAATAAAGTGATTGGTCAAAATTTAAGGATGATTATGATGAAGTCATAATTGGTACAGGTTCAATAGTTGAATCTAAACCAATGGCACCTCATTGAAGTGGGAGGGTTGTTAGATAACCAAACAGATACATGGGCATAGGAGAGCACATGATGGATCTTTTAAATGAACATGAATAAGATCCCATTACATATGAGGAAACCATTAACGATGTAGATGTTATTCTTTGGCAAAAGGCAATGAAATTAGAGTTGGAATCTATCTATTTCAACAAGGTCTGGACTCTTGTAGATGCGCCCGAAGGAATAAACCCATTGTGTGAAAATGGATCTATAAGAGAAAGAGATTAGTTGATGGAAAGGTATAGACCTTCAAAGCTGGTCTAGTAGCCAAGGGTTATATCCAGAGATAAGGTATCAACTATGAAGAAACCTTCTCGCCAATTACTATGCTTAAGTCCATTAGGATCCTATTATCTATAACTGCACATCTTGATGATGAGATATGGTATAAGGATGTCAAGACCGCATTCTTGAATAGGGATCTTGAAGAGTATATCTATAAAGCTCAACTAAACAGTTTCATTGAAAAGATCCAAGAGCTCAAAGTCTGTGAATTGCATAGGTTTATCTATGGACTTAAGCAAGCATCGAGATCTTGGAATATAAGATTTGACGGTGCAGTCAAGTCTTATGGATTTTGACAAAATGCATACGAACCCTATGTATATAAAAGAATATAGGATAGTAAGGTTGTCTTCCTAGTACTCTATGTAGATGACTTCTACTCATTGGAAATGATGTAGGAATGACTGAATCAACAGTTTCAGATGAAGGATTTAGGCAAGGCTAGCTATGTTCTTAGGATCCAAATGATAAGATATCGCTAGAACAAGCAAATAACCTTGTCCCAAGTGACCTACATTGACAAGCTATTGACAAAGTTTGACATGCAGGATTCCAAAAGTGGTTTCACACCCTCCAAGCATGGAATCAAACTTTCTAAGGAGCATTCACCTAAGACTCCTTAGAAAGTTGAACAAATGAGAAGAATTCTCTATGCATTTGTAGTAGAAAGTCTCATGTATGCTATGCTTTGTACCAAACTAGACATATGCTATGCAATTGGTTTAGTTAGTAAGTTTCAGTCAAACCTTAGCATGGAACACTAGACTGCAGTCAAGTATATATTTAAGTATCTTCGTAGGACGAAGAACTACATGCTAGTATATTCTAATAGTAACCTAATTCTGATTGGGTATACTGACTTAGATTTTTAGTCTAACATTGATTCTAAAAAATCAACATTAGGCTCTATTTTCACTCTGGGTGGTACAATCGTTGTTTGGAGGAGTATAAAGCAATCTTGCATTGCTAACTCCACCATGAAAGCGAAATATGTTGCAATTTGTGAAACTGCAAAGGAAGCTATTTGGTTGTGCAAGTTCCTTAAGGACTTTGAGGTGGTTCCATATGCGGATAAGGCCATAACTCTCTATTGTGATAATAGTGGAGCTATGGCAAACTCAAAAGAATTGCAGAATCATAGGGCATCCAAACACATTGAGAGAAAATATCATCTCATACGGGAGATAGTACAGTGTGGGAAAGTGATCGTCACCAAGAATGCAATTGAAAGGAATCTGGCTGATCTATTCACAAAGACTCTTTTACAGAAGAGCTTTGAGGGTCACGTAGAAGGATTGGGGATTAAGGATATGTCATACTTGCTTTAGGACAAGTAAGAGATTGTTGGGAATAAGTCGCCCTAGATAGCAAGTTGTATTCCCCAATTTAATATAAATACATTTTAATATTAATAAATAAAGAGTTTATTTTTGTAAGCTTTATTTCTAGCTATTAAGGTTCATAGATTTTAATAAACTAAGATACATTTACATAAGGGTTATGCAAAAGGAGATATGTATCTTTGGATGAATCTAAAATAATATTCACATTCATTGAATAGAGTTGGTCACTCTGTTCAATTAAGACTGTAGTGTCTGGATTACCTCCGTAAAAAGAATGAGATTCTTTTCTAAGGGAATGATGAATCTCAAATCATTGAAGTAGTAGACTTTAGGTAATGACACTATTAAATGAATTGAAATCAAGTGAGATATCAAGTTCAAGTTAATACCATTATTTTGGACTTAAACTCACACACATTGTATTCCCTAGTTGCAGAACCAAAATCCTGATGGATTATGGACTCGTGTACATGATTAATGTAATAATTGATACATTATGGGCACGACCATTGTGTGACATTGGTCAAGACTCTATATGTTGGCATCATAGTAGAAGTGAATATCTAAGAACATAAATCCAAGAAATAGAGTTCGTAGCATTACATCACTTTTGGTGATTTAATAAAGACAAGTGACATATCTGAAACTAGTGAAACGATGAATTATTTACTCATCATTTTGAGATAATTTTAGAAAAGTTCTAAAAGATTATCTAGTCACTTATTGGATGAAATTTGAGGCCAAGGGACAACATTGATATAAGGGGTAAAACGATAATTTTACTTTGTGTCAATGGATGGCTACGAGAGTTCATAAATACTGGGTTTGCAAATTGGACAAATCAATGTTCAATATTGACTTCTCATAATTTTAGGAATTATTAAGAGTGCAATCAGGAGTTTTTGGTAAAATGACTTCATGAATAATAAAATTAAATTATCTTAATGAGATTAAAATAATCCCAAATTTATTGGAGTTTGAAATACCTACGTCCAAACGGACTTCCCACCTATCTTTGGAGAGTTCAATCCACATTAAGTTGGAATAGATTTAAGATGAAGTTAATTGATAGCATTTCAGTTAATGTTTTTATTAAGACATGAGTTGTCTTAATTTAGACAAAAAGTTATTTTGGGACAAATGTTATCCTAATAATGCTTGAAAATGTAGAAACATTTTTGTCACCAAAGAGACAAAAATAATTCTTACAATAGTTGTCTAATTTAAATCAGAGTTGTTTTAATTAGACAATAGAATTTTAAGACAAATATTTGTCTTAATTAAGAGAAGTGTTGTCTCAATTTAGACAACATTTATCTTAGTAATTATTTTTTATTTAACTACTTTAAATTAATATTTAAATTGTTTAAATATTTAATTTGAAGAAGTTGATTAAAATAAAATTAAATCCCCAATTAATTAGGAATTTTGGCTATAGTATTTTATTAGAATAAAATTAATTTAGTTTATTATTTATCCTAATGTTGTTACAAAGTTTGAATTCTTAAAATTTTTGAAACAACATCTTTCCCATGTGATGGAGAGGTGTATGGCCAAAGGAGGAGAATTGATTTTTGACATGGTAAAATATTCCCTACTAATTATCCTAATTATCTAAGTGAATAAATCTTGAAAATTAAAAGAGTTTTAATTTCTTAGGTAGCCTACATTCACTAGGAAACTAGCTAAGTCAAAGGGATTTAATTAAATAAAATTTATTTATTTAAATTTTTAATTCAAGCATGACCAATTAGAAAGCCACACATGTTCTATTTGATTATTAAATAAAATATTTTATTGTCAAAATTAATAATATGATTATTAATTTATAAATCATTAGATAATTTGATTATCTAATATTCTTCATTAGTAGGCATGTGAATCCCTAATGGCTAGGGATTGAGTTTTTGAATTATACTCAAATACTCTTACATGATCTAGGGTTAGCATACTATATATATGCAACCTCTCACTTTTGTGGCCCTATAAGTGAATATTTGAGAAAGAGAAAAAGAAATTCTTTGGTATTCTACTTTAAAGTTCTTCATGCCATACCAAGTGGAACAAATGGGAATTCTTTCTAATTTACTTTGAAATCTATCAATAATTTTTTTTTTCATCTTTTATTTATTCTAATCACTAAGCCTATTCACTATAGGTTTTGTGAATTGGTCTTCCCAAAGAATAGGCAGTTAGTACGCTTGGCTGGGAACTATATTACAAGATTAAAGTAATTACAAGAGGTATGTGAAATTCTTATCTATTTTACTTCTCTTTCTATCTGTGAGTTATTTGCCTATGTATTTTATTTATGCCTTTTGACAAGTTTGAATGTTTTTAAAAATTTTAAAACCCATGCTTGTACCGTAAACACTTAGGATAAACAGCTAGATCCAATAGAAAGATCCTTTACCACCTTGCTTAAACTAGACTGAACACTGAGAAAGTCAGACTGATGACTATAAACCATGCGCTAATTGGGAGGCAACCTAAGTTTTCTATGTTTTAGCTTCATTTTATGTTTCATATTGTTAGTTATTTCATGTGTTCAACTTTCTTTTTTAGTATTTAATAGCAATGTCATGTTTCTTTGTGTTTTTGTGCAAGAGGACAATAGCCTTGGTGCCGTGTCCCCAGCCCTTCAAGCCACTTTACCGCCGTAAACATTTTCAAGAAAGTCCTAGTGCTAGGCTCTTCGGTGCCCCTGCAATAGGCCTGGAACTCGAGAGTTCCAAGCCGTAGCATAAAGAAAAAAATAGTGAGTTTATTTTTATGCATTAGTATTTCTTTTAATTTTGTTCTTGGGGTTATCTTTAGTCTTCAAGAACTTTGCGGATGGATAACAGTGCTACTACCATCTTTGATTCACATTCAAGGAGTGTCTTTCCTTTCTACCTTTGTTATGTTTTATGTTGAAACATTGGGGACAATGTTTATTTTATGTTTGGGGGTAGGGAAAGAAATGTTTTCTGTACCAATGCAGAAAAGTTTTTGCATTTTGAGCCACATTTTTCTACATAATTAGCTTTATGCAATCAAATTGAATGTTCAAGTGGGGGTACTTATTCAATGATGATAATTGATGCTATATAAGTAGTTTAGAAGACTTTTTGTGAATATTATCTTGATTGAATGATTGGTTAAAAGTTATGAGCAGACACTTAATGCTTTCTTGACATTTTTTTGCACACAACATCAATTTGGTTTTGTTCGCTCAAAAGAAAGTTGTACAGCAGTAAATTCTATTTTGATCTCACCATAAATTCTCTAGAACTTGTTTAATTATGGTCTAGGCCATTTTTGGATTGGTTAAGCCTTTCTAGCTAACCTTATATAATGAATTTCTCTAGTGATTTGTTCCCGGCTAACAAATTAATTTTCTTTTATTAGCCACATATGTTTAACTTTGCCTTGATATAATTTTTCCAATTTATGTCTCTTACTTTGAACATATGAGCATTTTAGACATGCAATTGAGCCATGTTGAGTTAGGGAGGAATGGTGGAGTTATGAAAAATACACTCTCAAAAAAAGACTAGTGCAAACTAAAGAAAGAGTATTATACCCCAAGTACAAAATGAAAATAAACAAAGTTTAAGGGTAAAAAGAAAGAAAGAAAGAAAGGAAGTTGTAATTAAAGAAAAAATGTAGTAATTGGAGAAAGAAGTATGCTCTACATTAAAGTGCTAGAATGACTCATAAGCTTAGGGTGAATGAGCCAAAATTTATATTTTCTCGCTACCCTTCACCCTAGCCTTACATTACAAGTTTAATAAAAGACCTTTTGATCTTTGGTGATGTATTTTGTCTATATTAGTGAAGAAGGATATGAAAAGCAAGCCTATGGGGGATATATTACTGCTTCTACATAAGAGATCTTGCATGATTTACTAAGTGTTTATGAACGAATATGAGTGGCATGTTTACTTGATGTAGCATACACACACACACTTCAAGAGGTATTGAGTGATGTAAGAAATTTTAAACTACGAGTTCAAAATAAATAATGTTTGGAATTGTCTTTGACTCCACAAAATGTGCACCTATGAGACAATAAATTGAGAACTCATTTTAGATCATTTAAATGTCATTGCTAAAGTCAGTTATGTATGATGGTGTTATTTTCTTTGCTTAGGGACAAGCAAAAGTTCAAGTTTGGAGGTATTTGATAACTGTGAATTTACTTAAATATTGAAGCCTCCAAGTAAATTATCATTGTTGTTATCAATGTTTGAGTAATTGACTGATTTTTCTAAGTATTTTCATGCAATACAAGGTAGTATATAGAGTTTAGAGCTCTTACAGGCCAAATTCCAGTAAGATTGAAGCCATAGCTCACATGACTTGAAGATGCAGTGCCTACAAAGAAGAATTCTAGCCATTTTCAAGAGAATCGGGCACCACGGTGCCCACTCATGCACTAGGATGGCATCGCAGTGCCCACTCATGCACTAGGTTGGCACCGCAGTGCCAGCTACTAATTGTGCACACATATTCCAACCTTCCAAGCCGTGATCACTATGTGTCAACTACTATAAATATAAGCAAATTCACCAAAAATGGAGACTTTCGACTTGAAAAAGAAGTAGCTAAGTTTGGAAACAAAGCTCTACGACTATGAAGGAGTTCTTGGAGACGAGAAATTAGGAGATCGCGATTTTCGGGTTATCACTGTTTTGTTATTGATTCTCTTAACTTTTCATCTTTGGAATTGTTGATGTTGGTTGTAACTTTGGCTTTTGTTTTTATAACTCACTTAATGGAGTAGATTTTTCATCTATGATTACAATTGGAACCCACATGTAGTTTAACTTGATTATATTTCTAATAAATCTTAGTTGATTACCGTTTGATTGTTTTTTCTATCTATGCTTAATGCTTCAAATTAATTGGTCACTAATTGGATTGAATCTGGGAAACCTAAGAACTTTGGGAAAAGGATCTTGGGGTTTTACCTTGGATAGAGAAACATACGATCAATGAGAGGAAGCCTTAAGATCATGTAAGATAGGAATATACTTACATGACATGTATAGCCATAAAAAGAGTTTAAACTTAATGAATTATTGATTAATAGTTAGTATATGAATATAAGGTACCTTTGTTAAGGATATTTGTAATTGAACATTGGAAAAGGTTTTTAGATAAATTAAGGCTCTTGCCTAACAATCGAGATAATTAATTGAGTGAGTGAGAAATGAATTAATTCTTATGAAATGTGGGGGAAGATTATAGTCCTAGGCTTGTCAAACTTAGTGATATTCATCTCTTAGTTGATTACTTTAGATTTACTATTAGTTTGTTTTTCCTTAATCTATTCTATTTAATTGCAAGTGCTTAGTTTAATTAAGGTTGAGAATGATAATTTTAATACTTAACAACTTAGTGCAAATCCTTGTGGGAATGATATTATACTTATCACTTTATTACTTGTTAGATGATAGCGTGCACTTGCGTTTGCAATTTTGACCAACACGAGGACGAGACGCCTCTCATAAGAAAACGAAGAGGAAAAGAGCCAGTGAAAGCAATCACATTTCCCCCTACCCAAAAAACTAAACCACCTTTACCCCAAAAGAAAAAGCCTTTAGAAACAATAAAGAAATTGGAGGGATCAAAGAAACGAATAGAGCCTCATAAGGAAAAATAAAACAAAAAGACTAAGGAAACTAGAGCAAAAATTCCAAAAGTAAAGCTAATGGAAGTGAAGAAAAATACTACAAAAATTATAATGTTGAAAAATAAGTGAAAATAGAAGGTGAATGTCATGGAACCTGAACCACAATCAATATAAATGATGAATATAAAGATAATAAGCTTGGCTGATGTTGTGACTGAACACATTCAGGAACTAAGAAGTTTTACTCTGGAAATTAAGTTTGAAATGGCTGAAATAAAACACAAGCTATAATGGATCTTTGTCATGCTTAAAAGCATTATGCATGAACCTAGACCATTAAAGTTGCCTACTAGAAGGAAGGATCCTGCATCACCTTCTCACTTTGAAGCCCTTGATGAACCTATTGTTAATCCAGCAAAGAAAGTCGCTAAAAAAGACTTTGAAGAAACTCACTCTGATATTCGTCTCTTAGTTGATTGCTTTAGATTTACTGTTAGTTTTTATTCCTTAATCTATTTAATTGCAAGTGGATAGTTTGATTAAGGTTGAGAATGATAATTTTAATACTCAATAGCTTAGTGGAAAATCCTTATGGGAATGATATTCTACTTATCACTTTATTACTTGTTAGACGATAGTGTGCACTTGCATTTGCAATTTTGAACAACACAAGGAAGAGATACCTCTCATAAGAAAGCAAAGAGGAAAAGAGTCAGTGAAAGCAGTCACATTTCCCCCTCCCCAGAAAACTAAACCACCTGTACCCCAAAAGCAAAAGCCTTTAGAAACACTAAAGAAATTGGAGAGATCAAAGAAAGGAATAGAGCCTCATAAGGAAAAAGAAACTGAGAAGGCTAAGGAAACTCGAGCAAAAATTCCAAAAGTAAAGCCAATGGAAGTGAAGAAAAATATTACAAAAACTGGAATGTTGAAAAATAAGTGAAACTAGAAGGTGAATGATGTGGAACTTGAACCACAATTAATATAAATGATGAATACAAAGATAGAAAGCTTGGCTGTTGCTGGGACTGAACAAAATCAGGAACTAAGAAGTTTTACTCTGGAAATTAAGTTTGAAATGGCATAAATAAAACACAAGCCATATAGGATCTCTATCATGCTTGAAAGCATTATGCATGAACCTAGACCATTAAAGCTGCCTACTAAAAGGAAGGATCCTACATCACCTTCTCACTTTGAAGTCCTTGATGAACCTATTGTTAATCCAGCAAAGGAAGCTGCTCAAAAGTACTTTGAAGAAACTCTCTCTGACCCCCTTCATACCTATACCATTTCAGCCTAAGAGCTTAACAATGTACCTTAATTTGTGAATTTATTTCACATATTTACTTAGGTTTACTTGTGTTATTTCAGAATGTATTGCATATTCTTAATGGTTTCATCTAGGATTTTAAGTGCTTAATTGTAATATATCTTATTTTTCCTTTTTCTACATTTCCTAATTCTAATTTTTCCTATTTTACCAGGAAAGGGAGCTGGAGTGTAGAGGAAAATGCCCCTATACAAAATCCAGCAAGTTGGGCACCGTAGCACCAGTTGATTCATGTAGCCAGTACTATAAGTTACAAATCTAAGAGGAAGAGAAGCCCATCTCCTTTGCTATTGAAGATTTCTTCATTTGTTTCTCCTTTATTTCTTCTGATTTCGAGTTGATGTTATTTCATACATTTTTGTTGAATCATTTTTGGATTGGTTTGTTAATAACGAGTAGCTAAATTTTTTGTTATAGGGGTTGAGATGTAGTCATTGACTTTCTGTTATGAGTTGTATCTAATTGTTTGGATGATATTTTTTGATTGCAATTTAATGAATTCATTTTTAATGCTTGCAATTTACTGGCCATAAATTGTTTGTTTAAGGTATTAGATGATCAAAGAAAAGTTGAAATTCAATATTAGTTGGTGGATTCATTAGGCCTAGGCAGTGTAGTTTAGAAATAAATGCACACGTCTATGACTTTTAAATTGGATTCACTGATCGTAATGAGTTTATGTTAATTGATGTGATCACGAAAGCAGACATAGGATTAATATAAATATAGGCATTATACCTTGAAAGAGGATAGCAGATATCTTGGGGAATTCAGTCTTCGTAATTAGGGAAATACTAACAATCAAAATCAATGTCATTAATGAAACTCAATTGTTGAACCCCGATCCTAGAATCCTTTGTCATTTAATTTCTACATATTAGTATTTTGTCATATTTTGCATTGTCATTTCATTTATATTTTTGAGAATTTAGATTGCCTATATAATATATGAAGTTGCATAATTTTGGTAATTGGAATTCCTTCCCCATGGATACGATACTCATTTTTACTCTATTTTGCTATCACAACCCATCCACTTATGGTATGTTTTAGAGGCATCAAGGTTTTGGCACTGTTGCCAGGAGGCAAGTCTTCAATATCAATATCAACAATTTCATGCATTAGTTTAGGCTTCATTGTTACTTTCAGCTATTGTTTTTCAATTTTTCTTGTTTTTTGGTTACTATTCATAGGCAAAATTTTGGTGGAATTTGGTGGCAAGCTTATGCTTTTAGGGTTTAGGTTTTGAAGTTATGTGAAAGTCAAAGTAATGACTATAAACAAGCACTTCTTGGGAGGTAACCCAAGCATTTCCTTCCCTTCTTTGTTGTTTTTTGTTTTTTGGTTTTGATTACTATTTTTAAATTGTTTTTCTAGTTCATTTTGAGTGCTTAATGATGTGCCCTTTTTCCTTTGGTTGTTTGTCTAGGTTTTGAATCATTCAAGAAAGATGTTTACTTGTGTGCATTTTTTATTTTAGCCTTTGCCAAAAGAATAGTGCTAGCTTGTATCTTTCCTTACTCTCACATTGAGGACAACGTGCAAATTAAGTTTGGGGGAGTGGATTGATATTGCTTAATTATGCTGAATTGTGTTGATTATGTGCTAAATTATGGTGATTGGGTGTGTTATAAATTTTTTTTTCTTCAAATCATATTCATTACCAGCAAACTCGAATTTCATATGAAAAGATAGGATGAGCCTACATTGACATATATGTGAGACTGATTTAGTATCATAGTATGTTTTTTAGTTCTTTATTATGTGACACATTGCATTTTTTATTCAGGTTAGACAATATCTTATAAAGCAAGATTAAACATATTTGGTTACTTTAGGACTAGTGAAGTACATCTTTCCTTGAAAAGTTGTTTACTGTTTGGCTATGCATAAAAGATGAGTGTGATGCTTGAATAGGCAGTTGAATAAATAAATGTTTGTAAAAGTTCCATCTACTCCAACGTTTGGAGTTGCTTGGTAACTAGGGGTATTCATCATTAATGTTTACCTTTACGTTAAATGCAAACTTGAAATATGAGTATGCAAAGCACTTTAAGGGTGTGACTTGTTGAATAACTGGGTGTATTCATCACAAATTTTTGTATTCGTGTCAAAAAGCAAGTGACAACTTAAAGAAGAGGGAATAAAGAAAGAAGAGAAAAGAGAAAATGGAATAAAGAAGAAAACTCAAAGCAAAAATATCTCTAATGTGCTGCCTTGATAATTGAATTGGGGTGATTGCAAGTTGAGTTGTTGCATAAGTTAATTATGTTGATTGAATGATAAACATGATTGAGTTTGCAATTAGCATGGATGTTTGAACTAGAGAAAGTGCAAATCTTAGTTTTTCTTTATTTGCTATTGTTGTGTACTGAATTTAAAATTTGATGTTTGCATAATAGGTACTTGTTAGTGTGAGTAGTTGAGCCTAATTAAAGCCTTGTGCATTTGTTTTATGGTTTTTCCTTTGCTTGATGACAAACAAACATTCAAGTTTGGAGGTATTTGATGTGTGAATTATTCACATATTTACTTGGGTTTAATTGTGTTATTTTAGGATGTTTTGCATGTTCTTAATGCTTTCATCTAGGATTTTAAGTGCTTAATTGTAATATCTCTTATTTTCCCTTTTTGTAACTTCTCTAATTCTAACTTTTCCTATTTTGGCAAGGAAAGGGAGTTGGAATGCAGAGGAAAATGCCCTAGTACAAAATCCAATGAGTTTGGCGCCGCAATGCCCGTTGATCCATTCAGCCAGTACTATTTCCCTAAAGTGGGCTCCACAGTGCCTATTCGAGTCACAACATCATGTTCTAGGGATGGGCACCACAGCAACCATTGATGGAAGTCACGATGCCCACATGATTAAACTCCCAATTCATCTTTTAGGGCTAAGTGCGCAACGCCCAAAGATGGAGGCTGAGGTGCATGTGCACACATCTTCACTTAAATACATAAGCTGAATAAGAATTTAGGCATTCTTGGAGGAATTTTGAATGAGTGACAACTGCTAGAATCAGAGGAAAGAGAGGAGAGCATCATGACTGGACTTTAGGGGAGATATGGGCTGCAAATATGAGAGGAAGAGAAGCCCATCTCCCTTTGCCATTTAAGAGTTCTTCCTTTGTTTCTCCTTTGTTTCTTCTAATTTTGAGTTGCTTGATTTTATTTCAGACATTTTTGTTGAATCATTTATGGATTGGTTTGTTAATCATGAGTAGCTAAATTAATAGTTTTAGGGTTTGGGATGTAGTCATTGAGTTTTTGTTATGAGTTGAATTTGATTGTTTGGATGATATTTTTTGATTGCAATTTAATGAATTTGTTTTTAATGCTTGCAATTTACTAGCCATAAATTGTTTGTTTAAGGTATTGGATGATGGAATGAAAGTTGAAATACAATATTAGTTGGTGGATTCATTAGACATAGGTAGTATAGTTTATAAATAAATGCACACCTCTGTGACTGTAAAATTGGATTCCACTTATCATAATGAGTTTATGTTATAATTACACTATTACACTACAAGAAAGCTTGAGATTTCTCATGGAAGAAATTCGTGAGAAAAGCCAAAAAATCCATGAGAGAATAACTTTCTCACGAATTTTTGACCATGAAAAATAAAATTGTGAGACGATTTCTCACAAAAATAAGCTGTGAGAATTTTGTATTAAATCCAAGAGAAAAAAACAGATGAAATCATGAGAGCAATACCAAAAAATGTTTTTTGTGACACATTCTCATGGAATGAGACCATGAGAAAATTATAAAATCTCACGGAAAGGAACCATGAGAAATTAGAAACTATAAATAAATAATTGAAATATGTAAATAACTATATAAATATAATTTAAAAAATTCATATTAAATTAATTATATATAATATGAATTACATTCATAAATATAAAAATAATAATTTAATTAATTATTAATAATTTTTTTATAATTTAAATTTTATTAATTAATTTTTTTATACATGAACATGTCAAAATACAATTTAAATTTATAAAATAAACAAATTAAGCAAATAGGATCAAATGTATATGAATTATATCAAATGTAATGTAAAAATGTAAAAAATTAAAGCAAATGTAATGTAAAAATGTAAAAATTTCAATATATCAATCATTACCATCTAAGTTAAACTCAAAGTTAATGACATTAGTGAGAGGGGTTTGAGGATCAGGGGAGGGATAAAAGGATTAGTTGTCTGATCAATTGTAGCTGCTCATCCACTTGGGCCTTCCCCTGCTCTAATTGCTCCTACTGTTGGTTGACTTGCTCATGAAGGCTCCTTAGCATGTTAAATAGTTAGGAATCCTGGGTGGGTGGCTTGATTGAGGTATGTCGACCACGAGAGCCTCACAACCCATAACATAAATCTAGCCCTTTTTGTTCTTCCCACCGACAACCTCTATCCATAGACTGGTGTTATTGATGGAAGAACAAGCCGAGCCCGGGGTATGCTCTGCACTCCTCATAAGATTTCTGCATGATTTAAACTATAATTAGTGTAAAGTTATTTGAGACACAATTAAACATAAACCTATAATATTAAATTTTAATGAAATTTAATTTAACTCATGTAAATACTCTCAGCATGTGGATGGACCCAGTTCTTCTCCTCACTATACTGAAAATGATGGAAGACCACAGCAACATCAACAGACCTTCCCAACTCATTTACCTACTGTCAACACCTGATTTTGTCCGGGTACCCCTTTAAATTATAAGGCTAATAAAAAATAAAATAAAATAAGATAAAAATAAAAATAGAATGATATATGGTAGTACATAAAAAAAATAAAAGAACAAAAATAATAAAAAAAATATAAAAAAATGGAAGAAAATGGGCCAAGAGGCTATTTTTAGCAATTCAATTGGTCATTGAACAAAAAAAAAAA
>JASKGM010000007.1:8084919-8108230 GCA_034509205.1 Ceratonia siliqua
TACCACAAACACAAATAGATTTTATCTCTGGAATAAAATGCTGAGTCTAACATGCTGAATTTAAATTTAAAATTTAAGTTCGCATAACTATTTCTTAGTTTATAATTAAACATAATCGAGTGAACCATAGTGTTCAGAGAAAAGTATATGATAGCATACCAATATAGCAAATAACCTACTGAACTTAGTTTATTTGTACTTATATATTTGTATATAGCCATAAACATGCATGTCTAATTATTTTTCATATCTCCATTTCCAATAAACATATCATGCAGAATACTACTCTAACAAGGATGCCATCCGTCTTAATTGCACATTAGTTATCATCATGGATGCTTACCAATATTGTCTATACATTTTTTGGACAAGGGAAAATGAGGGCCTTTTCATTAAAAGTTCACATTGCAGAATTTACGCATAGAAAATAGGTCTTCTTTGATTTACATTTTAAAATAAAAGGTTATGAAACACATTTATGCACATAAACATGGAAGGCGAGCCAAGAGATAGATCATATATTGCACAAATTTCTTAGCACCAGGAAAATCCATGAAACTAGCCTGGATTATTTTACCAAATATTCAGGTGTATGCATCTATCAATCCACCTATTAGTTATGCAACTAATATAGCATACACAAACAGGATCAAAACTCAATTGTGTGAAGGTATTTAATCACGACACAAGCAATATATGTCCCTAACATATCTACTTGTTTAATATGGCTTGCAAGCATCTAAAGAAAGAGATTAAATGCAGCTCCAACGCATTATCCTTTATACTATTATTTGGTGTACTTTAAACAACCATAAGGAATAGATACTTTCATGCTAAAAGATGCTATAAGACTAAACGAGTAAATCATGTCATTGATGGGCCATCAATACCATAAAAAAAGAGAGGGGAAATAAGGTCAACACCATAAATTTACTCAAATGAAAATACTAAAGCAAATAACTTATATAGAGATACTAATTTACACAAATGGGTTTCTGTGAACAACCATATGCACCTGAAGTGACAGGAAATCTTTACTTACTTGGTTGTGCCTCAAGATTCGACCTTAGTGGCTAAGCTCTTGAGGCCTGGGCCAAATCAAGTGTTGAGGAAATACATAATTTACGAAGGAGAGTGATAAGGAGAAGGTACTGCGTATGTTCATCTAGACAATACATGACAGGGTTGTGAAGCCAGAGCAACAGGGAGCCATCACAAAGAGGTAGCCCAGTAACTCTCTTTGTTTTTGGCTAACACCAACTTACTGTGCAAGATTCTTTTAGACAATATCCAGCCGTGGTGCCACTATACATGCCACGTAATGTACTATAGAAAAATCTAAAGTCTCCATTATTAAGTATCCCATCAGAAGCCACTATTTTCTGAAGAGAAGTGAAAAAATTTCTAGATTAGAACTCAATAAACCAATCTTAATAATACCCAAATACAACAAACTCATATGAAAACAACTTTAACCTTGGCTTCATCACGAGATAAATTTTATGATGTCATTCTTAAGTCAACATAATTTATAATAAATGAAATTTTGTAAGAAAGAATAATAAATATTAGTCAAAATTTTTTTATGAAAAATAGGCATTACAGTCTACCAATACTAGCGAGGAATCACGGGTTGGCCATGATTGGTCACGAATCCTAGAGCTTCGTTGCTGAGTAGTAGAACTAGTAGCAATTCCACATGTTTTTGCCATTGACGGAAAATCAAGTGGAGCAAGGAGAATTAAATTAAGTTGGGTGTTTACCACAGATATGGATGCTGAAGGGAATGAGGAAGAAATTTCTAAGAATGACGATGAATGCAATCAGCGGCGTGTTTAGAGCAAAGAGAAAAAAAAAGGGTTCAAAATACCACTCTAGGGGATGAGAGAGTTTTGGCAATTAGGAAGCCAATATTACTGAGAGACATAGTGCAAATCAGTTCTAAATAGTTATGAAAAGATTTGCAAATGTTGAAAGAATTTTGAATTGACAATTATGAAAACGGGCGCGAGGATTAAGGAGATTAGCTTTAGGAATTAAACTTGATAGGATAGGTATCCAGACAGTGGACATGAGTTTAATGATGCGTGACAAGGAGTTACCAAAATTGAATTTAAAAACATCAACTGTCTTGGAAATGAGGTACCAGAAGTTTTTAGGGAGCTACCATATGAAAACTTTGAAGTTCTTAAAAAAGACAAGCACAAAGGGACATTTAAGTACCTTAACAATTTTTAGAGAATAATATGAATTTTTATCAGAATCACAATAAGTGCTTTCAAATTGATTTTCATAAATATTCAAGACAAACAAGTAATGAAAAAAATACCAGTAATGCTCATTATTTATTTTCATACGAAACATGTAAACAATAAGTGAGTAGAAATATACCAGTAATGCACAGAATCAAATTAAGAATAAGAGATATACCAAATACCTCAATCTAAGCCATTTCTCATATCAATTGCCTTTCTTAGCAGGTTAAACCTAGGCTCTAACAAAGGTTTTATGAATATGTTTGTAAGTTGATCCATTGTATTTACACATTCCACTTTGATATTGCCTCTTGAAATGTGATCACGGATGAAATAATGTTTTATTTCTATGTGCTTTGTTCATGAATGTTGAACCATGTTCTTTGTAAGGTGGATTGCACTTGTGTTATCACAAAAAATGGGCACTTCTTTATATATAAGGGAGTAGTTTTCTTACTGTTGTTTCATCTATAAGAATTGAGTACAACAATTGCCTACTAACATATATTCAGACTCAGCTGTGGACATAGCCACATCTATTTGTTTCTTGCTTTGCCAAGAAATTAAATAATTCCCAAGGAATTGGCACAGCCCACTTGTGCTCTTTATATCCACCCTAACACCTATAAAGTCAGCATATGAAAAACTAACTAGTTTAAAGGAATTAGTCTTGAGATACCATAAACTATAATTTGGAGTCCCATTTAAATATTTGAAAGTCCTTTTTATAGCAGATAAATGAGATTATTTGGGATTAGCTTGGAATCTAGCACATCTACATACGCTAAACATTATGTCGGGCCTACTAGCGGTCAAGTATAATAGAGAACCAATCATACCTCTATAATTTTTCTCATCCACATTCTTACCATTTCATCTTTGTCGGTGATGGTGGATGAACTCATTGGAGTTCCCATGGGTTTGGAGTTTTTCGTACCAAATCTTTTGATTAACTCTTTTGTGTACTTCCCTTGGCAAAGGAAAATTCCTTCTGTTATTTGTTTCATTGGAACTCGCTTCACTTGCAGTCCAAGGAAGAAGTTTAATTCTCTGTCATGACCTAATTCTGGGCACGTGACTGGTGTAAGACACTACCTCTGGGATAACATCCTACAAGTCTACACATGTATGCCTATGCAACCTTGACAAAAGTACAATAAAAAGAAAAATCAAATATCATGTAATAATTAAAGACAACTTGGAATTTTTTTAAAAAAAAAATAATTCATCAACGTTTTCCCCTAAAATCTGGACATTTCCAATTACTGTACATACAGAAAATCAAACTGGGTGGATACCGCCTTACCACACACAATAGACCTCCATGGTCATATTACAAAAACTAAAATGTATCACAACAAAGTGACACTATACAACCTAATTCAACTTTCCAAGACTCTGACAGTTGCTCCATTTGTCACCCAGGAATACTTGGCATTTAAACTGGAGAAAAAAAAGGGGTGAGTCATAGACTCAATGAAATAGAAAATCCTCCACCCAAGGGTACAAGTTTGAAAATAAAGTAGTACATATATATTTTATTTAAATAATAAGATAAAATAAATAAAATAATTGTACCCATATACATATGCACATACGGAAATACAATTATGGACAAAAAATCTAAGTACTAATATTTATAGTAAAATGCAATTAAAGGCGAAGGAAATTATAAGCACAGGTGCTATAAACTCATCTCACGATATCCGTGTAATTACCATGTAAATTCTATATACTTGTTAGCCTCATGTAATGGTTCATGTATATGTATATATAAGAGCAAATAAATGGAAATTTCATATTTTTATAAATACATGAATACCATGCACTTATTGGTAGAAATTCCATGTATTTGTAATTGGAAAAAAATATAGTTTAGGGATGGATCCACTCGTTCTTCACATAGAAAATTCTCTCATGTAACATGTAACATAGATCATATAATGTACATTCGGAGTGAGCTCAACTCACAGATGCTAGCCATATACCCGTCCCATGTAACTCCCTATGCCTCCCAATGTAGTCCATGGACAATTCATATACTAGGTGCATCTAGGGTTTTCTTATGGAAGTAACTAAGGATCCACCCAAAAAGAATCTTATTTATCATGGAAGATAACTCATTTTCATGTAAATTAGTCATGTGAAAATAGGAACCTAATGCTTCAAAAATATTTTAATGTCATATGCATGAATAGTTATAGTCATTTAGAACTTCATGTGTCAAATATTACTAATCAGCATATATAAATCTTGAAAAATAGCTTATGCCTTAAGAAATTTAAATATGCAAGAATGATATTTACAAATAAAATTTTTTCCATTTATCTCTTCATAAACTAGTATGATAGGAGTTTAATAGCAATATTACTTTTAGACATTTAAAAAACATAAATGAATGAGAGATATAGATAGTTATCATATATAAAATAAATATACCTTATTAGAAAAGTTCATGTAAACAAGTACAGAAGAATTCCCATTCACCAATTTGACTCAAAGTTTATATAAAATACCTCTACTCTTATGTAACCGGTTGAATAGCCTAGGAAGTGCTCCTTAAAAATCTCCTTCAATTTTAACACCATGATCAGAACCACAAAATATTTAAAATTAGAACCTTAAGCTTCCAAAATAGAATCTATTTAAAGAACCCAAAAGAGAAAATAATTTAGGAGTTTATCACAGCTAAAGCAATTTCAGAATCCCAACTTGGAAATTATCACAAAACCCCACATTTCCTAATACCATGGTTACTAATCAAGTTACCTAAACCTCAACTCTTCCTATTTGATATCTTCAATCAGTATTAGGCTTAGAAATTACCTTAAGGAATGAAATACTAAAGAAATAAGAAATGGGCATAGCCTCAAACACCCTAATATTGTAAGGTAGCTTCATAGTAGTATGAAAATTTCCTCCTTTCACGTAATTCACACCCAACGTCGACTACTCTCTAATTTTTCCCAATAATCATAGCAAAAATAAAATTTGGAGTTCCTCGACTAGTATGGAATGATTGAGACGAAGGGAATGACAAGAGAAAAAATTTTGCACAAGGCAAGCCCTCAGTGAACTTGGGCAAAGAAGGGCTAAGTATTTGTGATGGGGTTTGCAAGGGAGAAAGTGGAGAAGAAGAGATGAGCTGAGATTTTTCTGCAGAATACCCAAGGTTCTTGGAACTTTCTAACCTGGAGAAGCTCTAAAACTAGTCAAGAAAATCCTGAAAATAAGTTGACGTGTGCCTAAATATGTAGATATTTTCTTTGCTGGCTATTTTAGCATGTAACTGAGAGTGTGAGGTGCCACTATTGTCAAAATATCAGGGCCCTTCATTTATGTAAACAATTGATCAAAAGCTCCCTATAAGGACATTGAAAATTCTAGAGCTTGTATTTCTTTTGGTCTTTGTTGCCATCGATTTACTCTTGTAAAAATTTTCTAAACACCACATAGTGAAGGTCTCTTAGAATGCCACATTATTTCTTTTGAATAATACCTAAGAGAAAGTAAATATTTAACTATTATAACACAATATTTGAGCTTTAAAATATTTTCACTTCCTATTACCAATTGAACTTGAAGGTTCCTTAAGCCACATCTCTTTACAACTAATTCCTTATGAATATATTTTTTATTATTATTATTATTATTATTATTATTATTATTATTATTTATTTTTATATATGAATTTCCTAAAGTATGAAGTGATGTCAAGGACTAAGACATGAATATTACATTCTCTCATTAGACTCATTCCAAATTCACCTTGCATTAGTGTGGAAAAATTCTCACACAACAAATTATTAGTGCTTCTAAGAATAATGTCACAAAAATATATTTAGACAAGAAGATAGTCATAGAGAGCTTTAAAAGCATAAAAAGCATAATCAATATATTTTAAGCCATAGAGAGTAATATAAATTTTTCCTCTAAAAATCCATTTTTGATTAAGAAATTATTCAGTCTCTCGTACCAAGCTCTAAGAGCTTGTTTTAAGCCATAGAGAGCTTTTGAAAGCTTAAAAACATAATCAACATATTGTTTATTTCTTACATACCCTTCTTCATTCAAAAATCCATTTAAAAACTTAATTTTTACATCCATTTGAAATAATTTAAATTCTTTATGTGATGCAAAAGCTACCAGCATTCGAATCGATTCTTACCTAGCAACAAGAGTAAATGTTTCTTCAAAATCTATTCTTTCTACTTGATTATACCCTTGAGCCACTAATCTAGCTTTGTTTCTTATTATGTTCCCACTTTCATTTAGCTTATTCCTAAAACCCTATTTAGTACCTAAAATAGAATTATTTTCAAGTTTGGGAACAAGAAACCAAACCTCATTGCATTGACATTGATTAAACTCATCTTGCATGGCAAGAATCCAACCTTCATCCTTGAGAGCCTCCTCAACATTTTTTTGACTCTACTTGTGATATGATAGCAAGGTTAATTTTCAATTTGAAGGAGGATCCTGTTCTTCTCTCTTCCATTGGATCACCAATAACAAATTCATTTAGGTAGTTGATATTGTATTTCTATTATCTAGGGGCTTTGATTTTTGTTCTAATTTGTGGTTTCTCCTCAACTTGTTGGGCTTGTTCTTCTACATTTTCTCCATTTGTTTCTCCCATTTGTTCCTCGAAAGGTATTACAATATAATCATTTTTGTTGTTGCTATCTAGCAGCTCTTCCTCTCTATCAATAGCTACATTTTTCTCCAAGAAAACATTAGTTTCGTAAAAAATCACTTGCAAAGTTTCTTCTACAACTAGAGTTCTTTTATTGTATACCCTATAAGCTTTACTAGAAGTAGAATATCCTAAGAATATGCCTTCATCAGATCTAGGATCAAATTTTCTTAAGTTATCTTTATTGTTATGTATGAAACATTTACAACCAGATATGTGAAAATATTCAATGTTAGGCTTTCTTCCTTTCCAAAGTTTTCTTGGTTTTAGGCCTATTCAAACAATGATTTAAAATATGACAGGTAGTATTTATTACCTTAGCCCAAAGGTACTTAGGAAGAGAATTGTCACAAAGCATGGTCCTTGCTATATTCAACAAAGTCCTATTTTTCCTCTTAACAACACCATTTTATTGTGGTGTTCTTGGGTAAGAAGAATTATAAGAAATTTTAAGTTTATTGCAAAAATTTTCGAACTCTTTATTTTGAAATTATCCTCCATGATCACTGGATTTTGACAATACAACTTCCTTGTTCATTTTAAATCTTTTTACACAAGGTTTCAAGTGCAGCAAAAGCATTATCTTTATGTGACAAGAAAATAACCCATGTAAATCTTGAATAGTCATCCACAACAACCTTACCATACCTCTTCCCACCAAAGCTAGGAAGTTGAAACTTTATTTTTAGCTTTAAAAGAACTTATTGTTTGTTTACCTAATCAGCATGCATGACACACATGGTCTTTTTCAAAATTCAGCTTAGGCAAACCTTTTACTAACTCAAGTTTTGATAATTTTACAATAAGATGCAAGCTTGCATGTCCACGACACTTATGCCATAACGATGAATCATCATTCAAGGATGCAAGTCATTTTATATCATGAGAATCAAGATCATCAACAGCAAGAATATACACATTTTTCTGCCTATGACCTATAAAAACTATTTTGTTATTTTTGATGTTATGAACAACACAATACTTAGTTTCAAATGCAACTCTATATCCATTGTCACATAGTTGACTAATACTAATCAAATTATGCTTAAGACCATTAACTAATATAACATTATCAAAATAGCATAATTCATTCAATTTAACTTTCCTATACCAATTATCGTCCCTTTACAGCTTTACTATTGTTACCAAAGGTGACCTTACCACCATCAACTTCTTGTATAAACACAAACTTTGATGGATTTACAGTCATATGCTTGAGTAGCCGTTGTCCAAGTATCATATTTGTTCCTTACTGCTGCTCTTTAAACATTCCTGAAGTAAAATCAAGCAATTTTAAGTACCCAATTTGTTTTGGGTCCTTTGGGGTTAGCAGTGCTTGAGCTTGTTGTGAATGTACTTTTTGGTTCCCATACAAGCCTAGAAATATTCTGATTTTTCTGTCAATGAGCAAGCAGCAGTTGTATGCTCGAATCTACAGTAGAAATTGCATTTATACTAGATGTATTCCTTTTCTTGTTGTTATAACCTTTTGCATTATTGTTGGTAAAGAATCCAATTCCACTTCTCACAGGGATGAGTGTGCAGCTTCAATGTTTTTCAATGTTTCTTCTTCCTCTTTTCACAATTCTTCCATAGCTAGTCATTGCTCCTTTCTCCTTGAATCGTTGCCTTCAATATGGGATTTGATTTTCATCATAGTTGCAGCTTCCTTCTTTAAGCTTCTTTCATAATTAGAATATCTTAATTTAGATCAATGATTTGTAGCTACCATTTTGATTTATTGTCTTCTTTATCAACGGACTTTAATTGCTTCTTTCATGAGATGGCTCTTGACTGTAGTTTCTTCTTTTGGGTTTTTACTCCCTTCAGATCATTTGATTGATGGTTGAAACCATCTCTTAATTTTGCCTGTGATCTTCTCTTGGATTTGATAACTGCCAACTGGTTCCCACTTGCTTGGTCATGAGTTGTCCTTTATTTGTCACATATCTTTGTCTTGTTTTCCTTTATTGCTTTGTTTTTGTGCTCTTTTCTCTCCCTTCTACTTGGCACAATAGCAATTCAATTACTTAGTTTGAACATTCTTATTTATTTTATGCATTTTGAGGCAGTATCATAATTTATTTTGTTCCCACCTCTCATTTTTTGGTTTTTTTTTTGTTTTTTTGTTTTACTTTTTGGTAGTAATTGATTATTTTTTCTGTCATATTTTTTTAAATTTTTTTTGGATTTTTAAAATTTTTTTACATATTAAAAAATAAATTTTAAAAAAATGATGAATAAACAATAAAAGAAATATAAATTTTTTTTAAATCTAAAAATATTTCAAAAAATTTATAAAAAAGTATATGATAGAAAATAATCAATTAATATAAAACAAAAAAAAAAGGTGAGAAAAAAATAAATAAAGTGATAGCATAGTTAAATCCTTGTTTTATATTTTTAAGTCGATCATCAAAATTTCAAAAGTAACACAATGGTATTCATAAGCGCTCTAGAACATTTGCCTAAAGGTTCATAGGAAGCAACAACCTACTTCTACACATATAGGTGGTATCCATCAAGAATATGCTGCAGCAATATACCCATCCTCATCGAGGACCATGGACCTATTAAGAGACTAAGCTTAACCTCTTTTTCACTGCAGCTGCACTGTCAGACACCATAGGGTGATGGTGGAGTATAGCAGCTAATAATATCTGTATTTTAGCAATATATATTATGTTTTAATTGGCCCCAAACCCGATGATGACATTGAAAATTTCAATGTAATTAGTCGACAAGTTATGTAGACATACTATACTTAGAGCTTTATGTAATGATTTATATGATATATACGGTAAACATGTTCATGCTAAGAATATTTGGGATAGTTCATAAATATATTATTGAAGAAGAGGGTAGTAAAAAGTTTTGTTCATAATTCCAATGCATTTCATATGAATGACGAGAAGAGTATCCCCTCTCAAATGAATGATTTTAGATAACTTATTGATGATCTTGCAAAAGGTGATCTACTTCCCAAAAGATTTGTTGCCAATTTGCACAAGAGCCTAGCTCTGGGTGGAATTAAACTTTCAAGGACAGTACATTTTTGCACGATTTGTGATTTTTTCTTTCATTTATTTAATGCTTACTTATTTATTCATAACTGATGCAATGTATATATCTTTTGTAGAATTAATCTACTTAAAAATTTCTCAAGTAGATAATTTTATTTTAATTTCATCTATTTCAAATTATTAAAATTAAATTGACAATCTTCCAAGGATCAAAGAGTATGTAAAGTTATGACAAAATCATGCTTTTAGATAATTAAATGATACAAAAAGTTTAGAAACAATTCTTTTTTGCATGGGCACCAATTAATAAATTTTTTTTAACCTTTATCATCGTGTACTAAATAACTACATTTTATGAATGTGATTATTGTATTTTTTTTATAATTAAATAATGTTTTCATAACTAGATAATTATTTTTTTATAAATAAATAATCATAATAAAATAATCATTTTTATAACAATAATAATTTTTTATAAGGAATAAAAGATGAAAAAAAAAGTACAATGTCCCTCGACTAGTATATAAGAATATGAATATAAAAATTTAACACCCTTAAAACACCAAACAATAATTCTCTCGAAATTTTATAAAAGATTAGATTATTAATTTAAATCATCTTTCCATGTCCAAAATATGATTTTTGTTTAAAATTTTAAAATGATAAGTTTTCCGTGCACAAGCATTACGTATACTTGCTGTCTTTCTCATGCTAGCTGCTATCAGAATCAATTGAATCAAGCCTAACCATTAACTTCAATTGTCTAACCAGAATCACATTTCTAGAATTTAAAATTGAGTTAGGCGTTAATAATTTAAAAACAAGCAATACAGACATAAAATGAAGTACACAATAAACTGAAACAAACCCAAGAAAACAATTATAAGATTTATGAATCAGAATGAGGAATCCCAAATATATTATCAGGAAAGTTTCAGAGCTACTGCTTGAAAGTTGAAATGTAAACCGTCCTAACGCCATGCCAGTAATGGCAAACCATCTGAGTATCATGTAAACCTTCTATCCCTTCTTCTCCCCACCCCATCAAACAAAAATTTGGGGTTGGTCTTGCAGATTTATAACACATTTACAACCCAAAATTTACAGTGTCAATGGCCTATCTAAAATAGTATTTACGAAGAGCTGTCAGTACTAAACACCTCAACAGAAGAACATGGTACTCTGTATTTTCTTATGCAACCTTGGAAGCTCTGGGACGGGGATAGGTCCCGCTGCAGTGAAGCTAGATGTGTCTGATGATGAATCATCAAACTTCAAAAATTGCCCCATCTGAGCGGCAGCAAGGTGGGCATAGCATATGGGTGCCACTGAAGGAGAAAAAATGATTATAAAACAGAAATTAACTGTTTCCCATGCAAAAGGCAAATATTATGATATAGTTGTTTTAAGAGTGTAGTGAAAAGAACTAAAAGGCTAAAATTACCAACTGAAATTGCAGATGTACTCCTTTGGTACCTGAAATAAGTAAATTCTACTAAGCAATACATTAAATAAATAAATAAAAACTTTGGTTGCGCAAGCCAAGCAAATGGAGTCTGAATGCATACACATAAGACAGCGAGAGGATTAAATTTTGTAAGCCATCTGCTGAGAAACCAATCTCATCAAGCAACACATGATAATGCACGGGCCTAGAAGTTCCCTATTATTGAGAAAGAAAGAGGGCAAATGAAAACATATAAAACATTAGTGATTAAAAGATTGGCAGTGAAATCACTGATACTGCATGTTACTAAGAACTAAGATGCTTGTAACAAGATAACCAAGGAAAGGTGAGAGAGCTCAAGAAGCAAACTTACAATCATCCCTGCATGGGCACACATGAAGAAGTCATAATTCCTTGGATGCACAATTTTTGTGTCAACAACTGTCCCTGAAGAGGAAATTTGGATTACTTTTAACACTTGGTATAACCCCTACATAAACAAGGCATGCGAAGTAGCATACCAGGAGGGACATTTTCTGGACCATTAGCTTGAAACAGCTTCGTATGGTGATTCTTCTGTGCCACAATTACAGTGAACTTGGGAACATCAACCTCTCCAAGATGTTGATAGGCCTATATTAGAAAAGCTCATCATCCTAAGAATTAGGATTTATAAATCATCATCATTTAATAGAATCAATGTGCATTATCATGGTTTTTTTTAGGTGAGATTCACATGATTATTTCTATTAAAATTTAGACAAAAAATACCATAGGGTGGTTAAGTGGTAACAAGTCAAACTACAGGAAGTTGCATAACACATTTTAAACCATAGTTGAGCAAACCAATTTCAGGCTAACACACAAGAACTAAACTGTAATTTACTCTTTTAATAATCACCAAATGGCTTAATGATCTACATGTCAGAAAAAAGCAGTATAATGATAATCGTCCAGAAACAAAAAAAAAAAAAAAAAATTTAACAATCCTAACATTAATTGACATGAAGATGGAAAATAGACGAAATAGAGAAGGGTTCCAGAAAAACCTTAATTATTTGGTCCAGCTCAATATTCAAAACCTGATTAAATTGTGACTCACTAACTCCATCCCTAGGAAAAAAGAAAAAACACAGTTCAGAAAATGAATAAATAAAAGACATCAAACGTGTGATAAATGAATGCGAAGAAAACAAAAAGTGAGTCCATATTTCATAAAATTTAGTGCAACAAAGTTCTTTGCACAATTCATACTAATAGTTAGCTATAATTTTTCACAGATATGGAAATGAAAATGTATAAAATAGAGATAAGATAGAACTTCTTAGCGAATGTGGTTTTCATCTATGCATTCTTAACAGTTCACAAATAGTTTAATTGCAATGCCACAAAAAACATTCCAATTACACATTAGGTCAACAGCCATACAACCAGAGGAAAATATATAAACATTATCTGGACAAAGTGAATCTTGGTTTCACCACACTGCATTTATATAAGTGGAGTCTAGTTAGAAAGATGTGAAAACAACCACTGTATTCTTAGACAATGCCGCAGACAAAATAGCAACTGGGAGAGATACAGAAGCAGTTAGACACATAACAAGATATAGCATTTATTATATCAATGGAAGAATCAAATATAACAGAATGAACCCAGCCAATATGCTAATATTCTCAAATCTCAAAAACAATATTAGATTATTTTCTTGTAATAAATTTTTTTGATATATGAAGAAGTATTATTAGAGAGGGAGAAAAAACACAACCAGGTGGGAGCATAAGATATCCTCCAAAATGAAATTTAAAAAAAGAAAGAAGAGAAAACCAATTAAGCTCAAAAGGTTAGTTCACTTATCAAACATGTATTACATAATAGTGATAGAATGACACCTGAAGACAATGATTTGAGTTGGTTTGCGTCGATTACTTGACCTATAGAACTCTAGGAGCAGTTCACTGCAAAAGTAATATTATTCAGGTCTTAAGCAGTATGATGAATTTGATATACCCATAAGTATGAAATTCAAAATAAATGGATAAAGAAATAGAATAAATGTCATCTTATTACATCTCATCTAATTCATGAAGAATAAATAACATATAATAGTCATAAAATATAAATATAATTGACAAACCAGGATTCTCACAATGTAGTTCACCATCTTAAGTGTAACAGGTAAAAATTGTAGCAATTGCAGGTAGACGGGAACATTGGATAAACTCTCAATCTTATGGAACAAATGATAAAATGCATTAATGTACTATGACAGATTGAAAAAAGAAATCGTTTATTGTGTTACCAGCAACAATTGTCTAAAACTTTTTCTGGTGTAAACATTGTGGAAAATTAATAAAAGAAATTTATTTGTTCTTTCAAACATATGTAGAAGGGAATTAAATTGTAGTAAGTATTTTTTTTAACTGGTTCTATAACCTCAGTAATTTGCTAATGGAAAAATGGCACTAGTCCTATGTGGAAGGTTGCGATACATATTGGTAATCTGTAGGAAGATAGTCAGAATTATAAAATCAATCAACAAAAGTCATACATTTTCACTCAATACCTGATGATACCCTCATCTTTCCCGTCTGCCAAAGGCTTGTATAGAGCATCAATCATCTCCACCTTAGATGACTGTGTTCGCACAGACGCACTATACCTTGAAATCAGTGGCCAACATCGAGATCCAACAACCTGAGAATATGACAATACACAACACAATATTATGCTGCAGAGACAAACCAAACAGCTTGGAGTACATTACAAAAATAGCTTCTGTTTTTTTTTCCTCCTTCTGTAGATAACATTACCGCTGCTATTGATGGGATATCTGACCGACCAGGGGAACCATGAGAGACATCCATCCCTAGAATCATGGTTGGAGCATCTTTTATCAGGGGAAGATGCCCAGAATGCTGCTCTATGGCCAACAAAGAATTTATTCCTCCAAGCTATAAAGAGGAAAGATGTACAAAATTATTAAAATTGAGTGGAATGTTCACTAAGTCAAAATAAATTGAGAAAAATTTATAGATACACATAAATTATTCATTTACCTTAGTATTGATTTTAAGAAGAACATTAGTAAGGTATTGATCATTGATCTTGAAAGGGGAAATGCATTGTGTAACAACACCAAATTCACTCAGACATTTCTTCTTCCAAGGTCCTAAAATTTAACAAAACAACATGAGGTGACTATAAAGTTGAAGTGACAGAATGAGAAATTTTTTTTAAGACATACCATAAATGTCACAATTTTTCCTCTCTGGCAAGACACAGAGAATTAATTTTGGTTCATCTGGAAGCTTTTCTGTAAGCAGCTCAAACATCTTTTCAACCCTTGCAACAGGACTAGATCTGCTCAAATGCCGATCTTCCTCTATTAAAGTAAATGGTCGTTCAATGTGCTGTGTAAATATTTATGTAATTTTAAGAGTGAGGTAATCAACTAAGAAACCAAAAGATGACAGAACAGTAAAGTACAAAACAATAGAATCGTTGTATGATGACATACAATTCCCTTGTTCATTCCACATTTAATAAGCTCCCTTGAAATGTAACTTGTATCACAACGAGCAGAAAAGTTGACAACAGCCCAGAGACCAATGTGAGTTGGTTGTAGAAGTGTCTGCAAAGAAGAGAGTGCATCATCAATTGCTAAACTAGCAAACCATATTTTAGATAACAGTGAAAAACAGGTGGTCATAGAATAAATATTTTTTCTGGATGTAAAACGACCATGCAATACCTTGTTGTTAAAGTTCCACCTTCCATTACGAGGGAAGCAGTCATCATTCTTACCAACCTTCAACTGCGTATCTCAAATAGAAATACATTCAAGAGTGAATTTAGTACTCAAATAATTTGATAGGAAACCAACGCATTTGCCTCTTTCGCTTCTACCTTTCTCCCTCTTTCTCTCTAAATTGCAAACAGAAATGACAGACTTGTATACGGTACCTTAGGTCAATGCTTACCTTTGGAGTCTCAAGAACTCGGCCTTCAACTTGTGTCAATTGTTTCTCAATAGAAATACCACATGCAGCAAGAACAGGGTCATCATCATAGCGGTAATTTGCTACAGCCTATAAGTTTTAGCGAGGTTTAACATACTGTCAATGAGGAAAAAAAAAATCAATAATTGTGACACTTACATTTGTCAGAGTTTTGATTCTATCTTGAGGCTTTTGCCGTGATTTTTCAACTAAAGAAGCTCTCTGCATTGGAGATAATGCCTTTGTATAACGCTGAAGGGAAACAAGCGAACAGAGCTAATCCACCCAAAGAAAAGGAAAAGGAAGAAAAAAAAATAAGCAGAGAGCAAGGCTGAAGGATTAAAACAAAATAATACATTCGATAGGGGGCAAAAAAGGTTCTATCAAGCACAAAATTTGCAAACCTCAAAGGGTAGATAGTTGGGCCGCTTTGGCTTCCCCACATCAAGGCAAGGAAGATATGCACAGGTCAGTTCTATGCCACAGTGTTTAGCAAAATACTCATAAACAGTGATATCCACGGTCTGCACTCCATTACTGTTGTCACCATTTTTCACTCTCATACTAAAACTGGGAAATAAAATCAGATCTATAAGATTTTTTTAATGTATATTTTTTATTTTAAGAAAATAAAATAGACGTCTAAGTTTCAGAAATCAAGCACTTACAGTTGCTGATTGCAGGGTTTCTCACTCAAGCCAATAATTTTAAATTCCTGATTACGATGTGTTGAACGCACCCTTAAATTTTTAAGCATTTTCTTGGCCTACATATTTCCAAGTGAGAAAACCTCATTAAAAGATATTAAAGCTGAAGCAAGAACCTTGTGCACTGAGATTAAAAGTTTTTCACCTTTGCCCAGTCAATATAACGGGTTTCCCTCACATTCTGGTTGGATAGGAGAAAATCAATTACAGGTCCAGGTTTTAAGATCATTGTTGTGGACACATCTACACGTAAAAATATAAAGTGGAATGTTGAAGGAAAAAAGTACAATTTGATCATAATGAAATTTTACAATATGTACAAGAGTCCTACCCATATTGAGAGACAATCCACGCTGTGTAGGACGAAAGCTGGAATGAAAACCCCTAAGTCCTGTTACTCCACCTCCAACATCAGTAAAATTCCTTGAGTCGTCATGAAAGAATGATTGCCTTACCAAGAGACACCCCCTTCACATTCAGAAGATTTATTTTAATTAAATTAGAGCTAACAGGTAATGAATGAATACCATTCAAGACACTTTCCGGACAATTGTTACAAGATTTTTAGAGGAAGTACCTGCTAGCTGCTTGCTGCCTCAATATGATATCAAGCACTCTCAAAGCATCCTCAACTTTAGAATCCGATTCAATTCCTTTAAGGGCAAGAGCAATGGACTGCAGGGGTATTTTGGCAGCAAAACTTATCTCTACCTTGAAAGTCTTTGACTGGAAAGAATGTTTTGACCTTTTAGTTTCCTCACTGGAGCCTCCATCAGCACCAGGACTCCCATTACTACCTCCACAGTAGGAAGATAATGTAAGCTTTAAGACAAAAGTTGGCGCAACTAAGACTCATAAGTTAAGTATACCGTTTTGCAAATGACTCCTCAAGAACTACTGTGAACTCAAACTTTTTGTGTGGCAGAGGACCCACTGTGTACAAAGTTCTCTCTCCATCATAGGCAAATCTTTTGCCACCAAATTCAGAAGAGTAAGTTTGATAAAGCCTATCAATCAGTTTTCTCCCAAGGCCCTTGCTTTCAACAGCTCTTTCATATTCTGAAGTAATAGAAACCTGAAAATTCTCCATCTTTATAAGCCAAAGCCTAAGATATAATTGAAACTACAGAGATGGGAAACGTAGGCGTACACTATACTGGAAAAATATTGCATCTGGAACATTAACAGAAACTTTGAAGTGATTGGCAAGCAATGGAATGCATTTCCCTGCAGTTCCAACCCCACGCCTACTGATAATAGAATAATTAGTACGGACCACCTGTTCTGGCTTCATATTACATGGTCCATCAGGAGGTGGTGGATGCAAAGCTGGCGTCTCAGCATCCTCCTCAATACCAGCTACTTCTTCCATCTTTTTCCCTTTTTTTAAGCAAATGATCAATTAACACATCAATCGGGAAAATAATGGACAAGACTTAAGAACTAAAGAATGCAAGTATTCTATGTTCACATGTTATTGCTTCCAGAGATTCTTCAACATTGTGTTCCAGTTTAATGAGAATTTGAAAATTTTTGTATCTTTTCCACCTAAAATGTAGTGAAATGCCAGCATAACCCTGTTAGCAATGAAAACTATTCCTATGCCTTCTTTTAACAGCTTAAGTTAACCTTGTAGGATTGCTGGTAATGGTTCCTTAACAAGGTATCAAAGCCTCTTCAATCAAGTGGTTAAGATTTCAACCTTTGCTGCCTCCACTCTGATAAAATTATGTTTGCTTCTTCTGTCCAAACATCAAGCTGACAAGCCCAATGGGCTTTCGTTAAAGGGAGAGTGTTGGTGATGAAAACTATTCTTGCACCTTCTCCTATTAGCTTAATCTTTTGGGATTGTTCATTTCTTGACAAATCATTTAAAACCAGCTATCTGAACCATGTGTAATATATCTAGATATAGTTTTCCACTAAAAGCTAGCATTATATAACCATTGCGGTAATTAGTGGGTAATGCCATGAAGCACCTCATGAGTCTGCATTTAAGAAACAAAAAAGTTGTTCTACTTGCCTTTGATCACTACTACCTCTAATATTGAGCATAGTAGTTGTATTTTCTCCAATTTTACTTACCTTTGACTAGGTAAGGACTACAATATCACCTCAACCAAAAAATATGGATTTTATATAGGACATTGGTAGTTTCTTAACCCCCACCCCCCCCCCCCCCTTCTTTCTTTTAATTAAAGGGAATAATGAAGCCATTGGCTCTGGAGAGCACAACTTTTTCTGTCATTTTACTAACATGAACCAATAGTGTGAAGGGGAAAAAAGACAATATGGAGTTTTCTTTCCTTTCAGAAAGATAAAATGAGAAAGCTATTTATGCAGAAGCAAACATAAAATATGACCATATGAAAATTTTGGAAGAACTATAAGAAAGACTAACAATTTTTGATAAAAATAGGAGTTCACAATGGCAAAGACTTAGGACAGATCCATAATAAAATGTAAATTTCCTGATTTTTCAGAAACCAAAATTATAAAGCACCCCTCTCAGAGGAAAAAACAAAATAACAAAATAGACAGAGTCACGCCATTATAAGAATACAGAGAAAAACAACTGAAGAGAAAATGTATGTTAACAGCTTCGATGAAAAAACATTTTAATAAGGATGAATGAGAATCAAGCCTACTCCATACAGGCAACAAAGAAAAAAGAGAGAGAGAGAGAGAGCATATAGAAGACTAGCATTAAATACGAGACATAAAAGGCTAATTAGGAGATAGCTGTCACAACCTTACAGTGTTCACAATAGATATTTTTCTTCTTTGCTACATGACGCCTCATAGGTTTGAACCTTATGCGACTTGTAACTTAGCCAAGCATCTTGTCATTAAATTATTACCACACTTATAAGATAGATAATCTATGAAGAGCAGAGTAATGCAAAATAAGAATTGAAAAAGCACCAATGTCATGCAAGAACCTTTGAAGAACAGAAAAGGCACAATGAACAACAGAACTAAGCGCAACATTACAGAAAACCCACATATTTCTCCCCCAAAACACCAGCCGCCCAAACTCTTTCAAGAAAATTTACTTTTTTTCTGGTAAATTCAAGAAAATTTACTTTTAAACAAACTCAAGGTAGGAAATTTCAAAGAAATTAATGACACGGGAAGAAAATAAGAAAAAGAAATCAAACAATGCAGAACAACCAGAGAATTTCGCCCAAAACGGCATCAATTTTAAACCGCATTCTAGCATATACACATAGTAAACGAATTCCCGAAACAAGTTGAAAAAAAGAAGTCACATAAAAGTTTTCAAGCACGTCACTCAGCAGGAACGAAATTCCCAATAGCAGAGGCAAAACAAGGGAGAAAACAAGACGGAAAGAGAGGCGAAAGTATAATCGTACCCTTTCACTTTCAGAATGAGATTCTTCGCTAGGGTTTTTCTGCGAGCGAGGCTAGGAGAATATGAGGATGCCAGTGACTCACTCTCTGTTGCCAACTCTGGTCCTTCTCCAAGAAGAAGGTGAGAGTGAGAGAAACGGAGAGAGGAGGGAAAGAACGATGAATAAGTGACTAGTCTCGTACCATTCTTTATTTCAAATTTGTTTTCTTTTCAGAGAAATAAAGAAAAAATGAGTTTTAAAAATAACATTAACTAATAATACTCTCTTATTTTTTTATACTTCGCTTATAATTTTTTTGGCATTATTTTTAACTTCTAAAAGTAATGCTGACGGGTCTTGGACTCTTGGGAATTCAAATTCTGGGACGAATACCTAAGGCTTTGTTTGTTTGCCTAGAATCTGACAAAAATTTTAATGTTTCTTTTGCTATAAAAAATTAAAAGAAAATGTTTTCAATAATTTACATTTTACGTCAAATTTTCAATTTTTTTAAATAAGTATAGAAATTATTTTCAAATTTTTTGTTAAACTTACTACTAGCTACTCTTCATTGGCATCATTGCCATTATTGATGTCATAATTAGTCAATCATTTTTGAGGTTAACCTTTCGCTTAAGAGGGTGTTTAGATAAGTTTAAATGGGAAAATAAATTGTTTATTTTTTTTAAAGAAAGTGCTTATGTTTAAAAGTGGTGTTTCGATCAGCTTTCTTGTATAAGTACTTATTTTAAAAATAAGCAGGAATACCTGGTTTTTAAAAGCCAATATTTGTAACTCTTAAAAAAAGTAAGTCTAATAGAAGAGAGAGAAAACTTTTTAGGCAAATATACTCTTAAAATATTTCACAAATTCTCTAAAAAATATTTTTATATGTTATTTTCAGTAATTTTATATACTCGAAAGTACTTTTATATTTTTATATCCAAACACAAAACATATACTTTTTTCAGTAAAATCACTTATGTATAACTACATCCAAACACTAAATACCTGTTTTTTTTTAAAAAAAAAAGTTACTTCTATTTGAAGCACTAGTTCAAAAGTACAAGCACATCTAAACTGCATTTTAAGCTCTTATAGAAATTTTAAAAACAAGTTGAGTTTGAGTTTAAGCTTAAAGTTACAAATTTCTATTGAGTCGAGCTCATTAAACTTACAAATTTTTGTTGAGTCGATACAAATATAAGAACTAGTCTTTTTTTTTTTTTCCTCTAAAGAGTTTAACTCGTGATCAAGACTATTAGCTTATTTGAGGGTATAAACAACTTTTTTAAAAAAAATGCTTATTTTCATGCCAAATATTGAGCTTGAATTCAAGCTCAACTCATATTCAAAATTTATACTTAATGAGTGTTTGAGAGAGCTTAGTTTTATAAGTGCTTTTTTTTAAATAAATAAGAAAACCTGCTTTTTTTAGAAGATATGATCCCGTTTAGATGGGCTTGTGCTTTTGAGTTAGTGCTTCAAGTATAAATGATTTAAAAAAAAAGCTGGTATTTGGTATTTAGATGTAGTTATGCAGAAATGATTTTACTAAAAAAAACATGTTCGTGTTTGGATGCAAAAATAGAAAAATACTTTTGAGCAAGTAAAATTACTGAAAATGATATATAAAAGTACTTTTTAGAGAATTTATAAAATATTTTATAGATATATTTGTCCAAAAAATTTTCTCTCTCTTCAATTGGACTGGCTTTTTTCAGAAGTTACAAATCCTGATTTTTAGAAAAAGTAGGTGAAACTTTTTTTTTTTAAAAAAAAACACTTCTCCCCAAAAACTATCTAAACAGCTATATCTGTTGCTCTTGCTTTATATCTGCTTTTCTTTGGAATTAAGCTCTCCCAAATTCACTCTTGTAACTTCTAAAAAAAGCACGTTCAATGGGAGAGAGTACATTTTTTGGACAAATATACCCCTAAAGTATTTCACAAATTCTTTAAAAAGCATTTTTATATGTCATTTTCAGTAATTTTATATGTTCAAAAATGCTTTTATATTTTTGCATCCAAATGCAAGACATATATTTTTTTTAGTAAAATTACTTTTGCGTAATTATATCAAAACATCAAATACCTATATTTTTTTTAAAAAAATACTTCTACTTAAAGTGCTTGCTCTAAAACATAAGCCCATTCAAACGGGCTCTATATGTCGCCATCGTTAACATTGCAACTAGCACTCACCCTTGCCATCATTAAGCAGAAGGATTAACAAATGGAAAGCAGTTTCAAGATCTGGCCTTAATGGCCGATATGCAATTTGATACAAAAGAACCAACATCTATAACGGAAGGCAACAAAATCTAATCCTAGTCAACAAGAGTGGCTAAGTTGGCTAGTGATAACTAATAATTGGTTAGTGAATCACGTGAGCTGCACGTACTCTAAAGTGAGTAATTGAAAGAAAGCAATGACTTTGAAGAACTCTCGAGGATGAACTGCCTTGTACGATCCTATAAATACTAGTGTGAAATAGATTAGGATATGTTAATTTGCAATTATAATCTTCTTCTTTGCAGACTATTCCACATTTCTGTATGGCCTTAATCTCTTTCTCTTGTAGAGTTCCCTGCATTTACCTTGGATCTTCGTAATTCCTTTTTGAACTCTAGAATTCCTCATTTTTGTAATTTGAATTCTATCAATATCAATCTCTCTATATCAAATTGGTATTATAGTTGTTGATTCATGGACATGATGGCTGACCCAACGCGTTCACAAGCTGTTCTCCGAGAAATTAATGAATCTGTCAACTAAAGCTATCGGTTATGGAAGGAAGAATCACTAATATGTTCAACGAAAAGATCTTAGAGATGTTTGAAATGATGTATATAATGTTGCTGGAAGTCTCCAAATAGAAGGAGAAAGACAGTGTGATCGAAGACTCAAAGGCTCGATCTTCTAGAAATCGCCAGGGAGGTAACTAAGGAAACTCATCTCACTCTCATAATCAGTACTCTTGTGCTACTAGATTAGCAAAGATAGATTTTTCGAGAAGGATCATTGGCAAAGTGAGCTCATGACCCTGTGCACCTAATATGAACCCCCAAGATTCATCCTGTTATTGTGCAGCTCATAATGCTGTAATTTTATTCTTCACTATTAGTACATCAGTAATGTTGTAAGTTGTAAGTTCATACTTACATATTTGTAAGTTCATATACTTGCAAATTTTGGGTACCAAAACATGCCTTTTATTCCTTAAAATTAAAAGCTTGCTAGGATTTTTTTTTTCTATCACAACCAGTCAAAAATTGCATATATGCCTTTTGCATACATGCAGATGCAGACATAGTTGATATATATCAACCAGTAACTTGAATGATCTTGAGCATCCAGACTAGACCATCATAGTATGCTACTCCTATAAGTTTGATAACTACAGAATGATAAAGTCCATGTCAAAAAGCAACTACTTACACTGGCAACTGTAAACAGAGAGAGAACAGGCAATGTCTGTTCTAGACAGGAATGTTGTCCATGGAATATCCGAATAAAATGGTTAATATATATTGAGGTCAGCATAAGGTAGAAAGACCTATTGATTCTTGGTGTTACAAGTACACAAGGCATCTTCATCCATTGTGGTTACTTGATATATTGCATTTGCTAAGTAATTCACGTTGCTTCTGGTTACACCTGCCATGTTGCCAGCATCACCATATAGACACAAGCTAGAGTATCTTATAATGCAATCATAACATTTAAGTAAAATATTAAGAGAAAAGAAAAGAACTATAATATAAAGATTATAGTTGAATTGTAAATAGCAAACAAAACAATATAAACTAACAAATTATGTCAA
>JASKGM010000007.1:8108330-8119089 GCA_034509205.1 Ceratonia siliqua
TTATTTCATAATAAGATTGTTTCATTATAAAAATAAAAATAAACTATTTTAATTTTTCTTGAGGTTTGATTATATAATATTAAGTATTCTTTTTATTTTTAAAATAATATTTGACTTCTTTATAAATATGTGAAAATATTAATTTTTTTTATTTCTCATTTATTTATCATATTGAAGATGCTTGGTTATATACTCACGTATTGACCATGATATTTTAAATAATATGCGATATAGTGATATTTAACATGTCTGTATTTGATAAGTTATCAAATAAGATAATATATGATATTTAAGATAATAGAATGTCATGGATTGTCTTCCACAAATTATGAAAATTTCATATCATATCCTTTTTTTTTTAATTTTATTAATTTTATAAAATATCAATCGTATCTTTTTTTAATAATTTTTAATTATCATAGAATGTCATGGAATTGTCTTCCACAAACTATGAAAATTTCATATCATACCCTTTTTTTTTTTACTTTTATTAATTTTATAAAATATCAATGGTATCTTTTTTTAATAATTTTTAATTATCATACTAAATATAAATTAATATGGGTCACACATAGTTTGAACTTTTTGATAGTTGTTTAATTAGGCAAATTGATAATGATGAGCACACAACAAAGTACTGCACGTATTCTGACTTCCACGTTGAACCATGTAATCAACTAAAACAATTTAATCAAGAAACGTTTTGATGAAGAGTAGTGTAGATCCTTCCAAACATGTGTATTAATTCTTGCATGCTATTTCAAAAGATACAAACTTTTGGAGTTGGCATTAGTCTAATGGCAATCCGTTTAAATGTTTAATTGATCAATAAGTCCATATTTTGGCATACTGATTTAGATTGACACTGTTATTAATTATTCTTGAATGATCAATTAATATTAGTATAACAATTTATACACTTATACCAATCAATATCTCATTATAAAATAATTGTTATTTATCAAACCGTTGAATTTAAAGTAGTTTCTATATTGATTTTACGTTCTAATTTTATAAATTTTGAATAATAATAAAACATGCAATTGAATAATTGATTTTCTTGTATTTGATAATTATAAACTACATTATGTCAGCCCCCGAATCCGGTGTGCGATTGAGACAGAGTCTAAGGACATTCTCTACCCTCTAAAAGCCTCAAAATAGACTAATGTAGATGCAGTAATAATAAACTCTTTAATTTTATCAAAAATCTGGTACAATGCCTCTTGAAATAGGACATGGTCCCATTTACAAACAGAGCTTCAAAAATTAGAAGGCTCCATTACACTAAATTTGACAGAATTCAAAACAAAATTTTAATACAATGCGGACTCATGCAATTTCCTAGCAACTACAAGAAAACATTCAAGTATTTCGTGGTATTTCCATGATTACCTTGCCGATCCAAATGGCAAGTTAGGACAATAACCGTTGCTTCTTAGTAATTTGAAATCTAAAATTGTAGAAGATAGTGAGATGAGTCTACGCGATTAAATGAGTGAAAATGCATCTAATAGAAACTAAAAAGTAAAACAAAACTATCTATGCACATAGACATATACACTTTTGAAAAGAGTTCCCCACAATTGGGTTTACCGTTCCAAACAGAATTTAACAAAAGTCGTCTAGGAACAAATATATTAAGAAAAGGCACGAACAGTAGCAACTTAAAAGATGAAAAAGGGAAAAGAAACTTGGGAATTGGCCTTGCCCTAATAGCAGCCGTTGGATCTAGCTATGTTCCTACGTTAAGTCAACAAAACTCATTAAGAACTAAGAATATATATATATATATATATATATATATATATATATATATTGTATTTCATTAAGGAAACGGCAACATCTTAATTACTCCATTAGTTTTTTTTTATTTGACGTTTAAGGTAATGATACAAGAATTAAAGAAGTTATTAAATAGCTTTAATTGTAGCAAAAATAATTATATTAGACTAAATTATTCTTAATAAAGTTAATTAAAACTCTTGTTATTTCATTGAAGATAATAATAAATAAGGGTAAAATTGAAAAAATAGTAATTAATAATTCATTAGTAATATAAAATGACAGATAATTTAAAACAAATTAAAACTCCTAAAACGACTATTATTTTGAAACAAAGGGAGTATGTTTGAGGTAGACATGCGAGAATAATTGTTAAGGAGTGTCCTCACCACACTTAAGTAAACACATTCCTAGGGTCAATGACCCACCTCACCCAGATTAAGTAAATCATTCTAAATGAAGAGTAAATGTCTCCTTCTAGCAAGAGGTTAGAAAGGACTAGAACATATAAACTCCTCATTGTAGTAATTAAAATGAGTTTGAGCTCGGCTCGCTTAGTTAGACGAAAGCTGAGGCTTAGCTCGTTTAAGTTGGCTTAAAATTATATAAATATGTTAAATGATTTAAATGGGCTAAATAAGTTTAAGATAAACTAAATGATCTTCCATGATATATATATATATATATATATATATTATTTTCAAACGAGTTGTTCATGAATTAAATAAGTTGAGCGTAAAATCTTTAAGCTTGCCTCATTTAATTAAATGAGCTTCATATTATGTTCAAGCTTGTTTATTAATAAATGAACTAAGCTGAGCCAAGTGCGAACTGTTCACGAACAATTTGGTTCATTTATGCTATGCTATGGTGATGAGGTGGCAATTGTTATGCTAACTCAGCAGTTGGTTGATTAGGAAGTTATAACTCTGTTATAGATTAGTTACAAAAGGTTTCATTGTTAGTTATTGTTAGTTACAGAGTGGTTTATCATTTCGTTTGCTTCCTCTTTGTTATAAAGTCTCTTGTACATAACTCTCATTAATAATGGAATAACCTCTTCATTCATTCTTATCCCTTTGTTTGAAATCTATCATGGTATCAGAGTTGTGAAGATTCATCAATGGAGGATTCTTCGACAAGTCATTCCTCAGGTGCGCCAATGAAGGGGTCTCTAGTTAACTTCAATCATGTTCTCTCTGTCAAATTAATGACATCAATTATATGTTGTGGCGCTAGCAGGTAACGATTGTAATTTGCTAACACAAATTGAGAAGATTTGTTGAAAATCATGTCGCTATTCCACCAAAGTTCCAGACTAAGAAGATGAAGAAGAGTGTCAATTGTCGCGGGCTTACCTAGAATGAGAGGCTTCTGTCATCCATGGCTGAACCAATGCTCTTGCATATGGGGGGTTGTGAGTACTCTCATAAGATATAGGAGTGAGTGGAAGCTCACTTTCGTTCACAGACGAAGGCATGAGTGAAACTGTTGAAGAATCCATTACAGAATATGAAGAATGATTCATTGTCAATCATTAAGTATCTTATAAAGAACAAATGATGTATAGATGCACTCATCTTTGTAGGCTATGCAATACCACTCTCTGATCACATAGATGTTATCTTAGATGGATTGTTCAAAGAATTCGATTCATTTGTCACCATGATCTCCTTAAGAATTGATGATTACATAGTGGAAACCCTATTACATGACCAATACCATAAGCTAAAGCAACATTCAAAGACTCTTGACATTACCTCAGTAAATCTTCCAGAACAAACAATTAGCCAACATTCCAATTCTCAACAGAACTCTTAGTAGAGCTATGCAGGCAATAATGTGAATCAAAGAGGAGGCTTACAGTCATAGAAAGAAAGATATGAAGGTTTATTCAGAAGCCGAGGGAGAGGTCGTGCACTGAGGCCATAGTGCCAACTTTGTGGAAAGATTAGACATATGGTAGCCTACTATTATCACAAACTTAATCAGGCTTTCCAAAGTCCTTTTACCACTTAGCAATCAAATTTCTTGTAGCTAAACTTCCAGAGCAATCCAAGATAAGCCTTTCTTAACAATTTCTCTCCTTAATCACTTAGTTCCTATAACTCTCCACAACAAACTATTATGCCTTCACATGGTTTCTACAATTCTGATGCAAACTTTTCTATTGGGTATACATAAAAATCATAAATGAATCATGGTCTCGCTGCAAGAAGAATTTCCTCCAAAATTTACCTTTGCCTCTGATGTCTTTGATCAACATTGGTACATTGCCTCTAATGACACCAATCATATCATTCCTTATCTCAATAACCTGACAGTAAAAGACCAATATCAAGGTAATGAGAAAGTTTTTCTAGGCAATGGTAATAGTTTGCCAATTGACCATAAAGGGCTTCTATTTTGACTTCACCTTATTGCACACAAACACCCACTCTGAATAATTTGCTCCACGTACTTAATATAACAAGAAATCTTCTCAATGTTTCACAATTTACCAGAGATAATAAAGTGTTCTTTGAGTTTCATCTTAACTATTGTCTTTTGAAAAACTAAGCAACCTAAGCTATTTTTCTCAAAGAAACCATTAAAGGAGGCCTATATGTCTTTGACAAGCTTTATAGTGTACCTCACAAGCTCCACACTGTACCTTCTCTCATGTTCAAGGCCACTTAACTTCCTTTCACGCATATTGTCCATTCTAGCAGACTCTAGTCCTAATACATTAAGCTCACCAGCTTCACTATAACAACTTTCTCAGACCAACTGGTTTCCAGACAATACTATATCTCCTCGTACAAAGTCCACTCAATTTTACCAATGGCATTGTAGGTCGAATCACCTCTCATTTAAGTTGGTAAACCAAGTTCTCAAAAACTAAAACTTATATTTCATTAATAAAAAAGCTTCCTTATTATGTAGTTCTTGTTGTTTGGGTAAAATTCATAACTTACCATGCATTGCATCCTCCACTTGCTATGATAGGCCACTACAACTCATTCATACAAATATATGGGGGCCTTCCTCACTTATTTCCTCTGGTAACTTTACCTATTATATCAGTTTCATAACTTACCATGCATTGCATCATCTACTTGTTTCCAAATCAGAAGCACTTCCTACCTTAAACACTTCAAATCACTTGTGGAGAACCAACTTGGCATGAAAATAAAGACACTTCAGTCTGATTAGGGGATGTATTCAGGGTCTTTACCTATTTTCTCATTGAACATGGAACCATGTATCATATCCTCACTCTCACCAATAGAATGGCATTGCAGAAAGAAAGCATAGGATAATTATAGAACATGGTCTAGTTTTACTAGCTAGAGTACACTTACTTTTGAAATTTTGGCGCCTGGCCTTTAGAAGCATTGTTCCATAGGAAATCATATTACCTATCACTCAAAGTCTTTAGGTGTGCTTGTTTTCTTAACATTAGACCCTTTAACAAACACAAACTTAGATTTAGGTCAAGCATATGCACCTTTCTTGGCTACAATGACCAATTACAAAGGCTATAGGTGTTTAGATTCTTCAGGGAAAGTGTTATAGTCTCTAAATGTCTTATTCAATGAGTCATTCTTTGCTTTCAATTACAATCCTTTGAATAGGAAAAACCTTAATCCTCATAGTCACACCATGCACAGGCCTCAATTCCCTTACTAACCTCATGCCTTCCAATTTACCCTATCTACAACAGAATGTCACTAATCTCAATTGTTTCACTCCCTCCATTATTTCACTTAGGCCTAATCCTATTGTTCCTAGTTATACTTCAGGTGTACTAGCTTTTGCTCACAATGAGTACAACCCAGCAATAACTGAGACCTTGCCTGCACCTATGGAGGCATGAGAACCAAAGTTAGCTCTAGCATAAGAGGTTGCCCATACTTCCTCTATGCTTGGCTCTTATTCTATGACCACTAGGGCTAAGAAGGCAAATTTAAGTATAAGAACTTCCTAGCAGACAAATAACCTAATTCAGTTGTCAAGGCTGTGACACATACACATTGGAGAAAGGCCATTAAGGAAAAATATCATGCCTTATTACGGAATGGAACTTGGTCCATGGTTCCATTACCTACTAATAGAAGGGAAATAGGCTGTAAGTGGATCTTCAAGGTTAAAGAAAACTCAGATGGCATAGTGTAGAGGTACAAGGCAAGACTAGTTGCCAAAGGCTTCCACCAACAAGAGCGATTTGACTTCACAGAAACCTTTAGCCCAATTATAAAGCCAACTACAATATGGATTATGCTCACCATATCAGTGACCATGGGTTAGAAGATACACCAATTAGATGTGAGTAATGCATTCCTAAATGTCTTAGCATAAGAGAAAGTCTACACAGTTCCACCACTAAGCTTTGAAGAGGCTAATGGAAGCTACAATATGGTTTGTAAGATGAAAAGTGCTTTGTTTAGCCTAAAACAAGCCTTAAGGGCTTGTCTTGAGAGGCTAGCCCAAGCTTTCATGTCTCTTGGTTTCATTTTAGCAAAAAGTTACTAGTCTTTGTTCATTAAAGTAACTAGACATAAGACAGTTTACATTATGGTCTATGTAGATTACATATTAGTGGTTGGGAGCAAGGAAGAAGAAGTTAAGTTATTAATCTCATATTTGAATAAAAACTTTACACTTACTGACCTAGTCTTGGTGGGTTACTTCCTTGGTATCCAAGTGAAGGCAGTAGTTAATGGAGTTCATCTGTCTCAAACTAAATATATCAAAGACTTGCTCAACAAAGCTAAAATGTAGCATGCTAAATCAATTTTCACTCTTATGACAGTAGGACTGATGATGAGATCTCATAGTAGTGAACCTATGTCTGATCCACAACTTTTTAGATCAAGTGCTAGTGCACTTAAATACGTCATAGAAACTAGACCTAAGATAACTTATTCAATTGGGAAAATCTATTAGTTTCTGAGCCAGCCTTCAGAGGCTCACTGAAAGGCAGTTAAAAGGATACTTAGGTATTTAGGTGGCACTCTTACTCATGGCTTGTTCTTACAAAATGCATTTAATTTGAACCTAGTAGGATTTGTGATGCATATTGGGCCTTGGATCTAGAGGATCGAAAAGCAATCTCTGGCTACTATATTTACTTTGGTGGAAACCTAGTTTCTTGGTTATCTAAGAAGGAAACAACATTATCTAGATCTAGTACTAAAGCTAAATACAGCAACAAAGGTAGCAGAGCTCACTTTGATTTAATCATTGCTATTTGAGTTTATGGATAAGCCCATTGAGTTTAAGGGGAAATTTTACACTATGGTGATGAAATGGAAATTGTTATGCTGAATCAGTAGTTGGTTAATTAGGAAGTTGTAACTCTGTTATAGATTTGTTATAGAAGGTTCCATTGTTAGTTACAAAGTGGTTTCTCATTTCATTTGTTTCCTCAATGTTATAAACTCTCTTGTACACAACTATTATTAATGGAATAACTTCTTCATTCATTCTCATCCCTTTGTCTGAAATATATCAATTTATGACCCTAGTTCCCAGTGTAGGTTTGGTATAGGCCTAGGGGCCATCTAGTAAACATCTCTTAAAAGGATGAACTAACGAGAACTACATCCCTAAAGCATTAAGCAAACTTTGTGCCATGAGTTTTAGGATAAGTAAATCAATGATAAGTATCATGATTGACAGACGCCTTGTAAATAAGTTGCCCATATAATATTTATGTTCTCATATTGATATGACATTAACCTTTTATCTCCCTGATCATAGTGCCCTTGCTAAAACATGGTGCAGGTATGATGTGAAAAGAGGTAGGCACTAAGTTACTCCCTCACCTTACTGGGAGTGGTTTAGAAGGAATGAAATGAAAGCGTCTTTGCACCCCAAACTAGCATCATTGCTTGATAAACTAAGGTATAGGTACTAACTTACTTCATGCACTACAAAACCTTAGTGCTTTGGTGATAACTATCAAACTATTTAAGTACTGAATCCTACAATTAAATAATTTGTCACTGTTTTGATGGATTTTTGAGCAAATGATTGGCTCTTTGAATGTTTTCATGTAAGACAAGGTGGTAGCATGGTAGATAATGTTCAAAGCCCTTCAAGGTCAAAATCCAAGAAGCTTGGTGATGAGAGCCATGGTGCCCAAGTGTAGAGTGTCCAACCCACATCCCAATAAGCTTAGTGTCGCACCACCAACAGCTAATTTTGAACAAGAGTCCAACACTTCAGGCTATGGTGCTCATCAATCAAAGTTGCAACACTCGTGTATGTTTTTGAATAAATACCAGCAGATATAGTAGAAAAAAAGGACTTTTACTTCAACAAGAAAGAGCTAAGTTAAAAGAAAAGAGGCTACAGCTACAGGGGAGTTCTTGGACATGAGAAACAGAGATATCAAGATTTTTAGGTGATTAATTGTTTTATTCCCATTCTCTTAACTTTCTTTACTGGGAATTTCTGATGTTGGTTGTAACTTTGATTTGTGTTTTTACAACTCCTTTAATGGAGTAATTTGTAATTTAAAGTTGCAATTGGAACTCACATGTAGTTTGAATTCATTACCTTTCTTATTAACCTTAATTGATTATCTTTTGATTGTTTTCTCTATCTATGCTTAATGCTTCTGATTAACTGGCCATTAATTGATTGAATTTGGAAACCTTAGGGACTTTGGGAAAATGATTTTGGGGTTTTGCCTTGGATAGAGAGATGTGTGATCATTGAGTGAAGCCTTGAGTGTGTGAAGGATGGGAATATATTGACACAACACAAGTAACTATAAAATGGATTGAACATAGTGAATTCTTAGTTAGAAATTACTCATAGGAATAAAGGGTAACTTTAACTAAGGGTATTTCAATTTACTCTTGGGAAAGATAATTGGATGCTTTAGGACTTTGACTGGCAATCGAGTTAATAGAGTGAGAGAGGAAGGAACTGGTTCTTTTGAAGTGTAGGAGAAGATTATAGCCCTAAACTTAGTGATATTCATCTCTTAGCTGATTGCTTTTGAAATTATTGTTAATGCATTTTCTTAATTTACTTATTTGTGAGCAATTAATTTGATTAGGGTTAAGGAGAATAATATTGATACTTAATAATTTAGTAATAAATCCTTGTGGTAATGATATTCTACTTATCACTTTATTACTTGTTACGATAACGTTCACTTACGTTTGCATAACTTCACAACACTTGGGTAAGCTCTGACTAAAAGCATGATGTCTCTAGCTTAAGCTTGTAAATACCTTCCATGTTAACACCATGTAACCAATCCATCTTTCCTTTACTTGCCACCTACCACCTTGTCATGATCAACAACTTTCTCTCTCTTACTTTTAAGAGGAATACCCACATTCCTTAAAGACCCCTCTAACATACATCATCTTTAAGCTTCTCTCAGCCTTTATGTAGGCCTAATGATGGGATTGCCATCTTCTAAGCCCTAGAAACTTAATGACTCTTTAATGTATGGTGTACTATTCACAACAGTCATATCTCATACATTAAATATGAAAATGCTCTCCTTCCTCTATAAATACTGCAATTAGCAACTTCAATAACTACAAAACATCTACCTTATTGTTACACTGCCAAACTTTCTCCATACTTCATAATTACATTGCTACCTTCATTGACTAAGCATTTACTTCCTTCCATTGGAAGCTTAAGCTAAGAGAAAATTCAATACAATCAATACGAGGAAGACTATAACTTTTAGCATTTAAGATGTATAAGGTAACCTCTTAACAAGGGTTAAGTTATAGTTATGTAAGTATTTTACGAGTCTAAGATGCCTCTCCATGTTAAGCATCTGTGAAGGATTAAGCAGCAGTCTCCTAAAGATGTTTTAACTTTCATCAAGCTTTACTAAAATACTTTGACCAAATGTGAAGAAAACCTCCTAAAGGATGATTTCATGTATCGTTGCATAACTAACATAAATGACTATGTGAAGCCTTTGTTGGATCATGCAAATATATTGTGCCTTTTAATAAGAAGACATGTAATCTTAAAGCACCTTTACTTCTATCCACGCCTTCAGAAAGCCTTTAGGTAAGCCTCTAGGCTGGCCAAGACCTTCACCATAACCTTTACCCTATTCTATGAAAGAATTCCTCATCATTCTTGAAGAGCAGATTAAGGGTTGAGATATTGAGCTCTCTCTTGCCAAACATGAGCCTACAGAGCAGGAAAAGAATAGTAAGCCACATTATGTATTCTATAGAAGGACATCTCACCCTTGGGAGGATTGTTACCATTTAAGGTATATTTTCAATTGGTTGAAGAATGGCAAGGCTCATGCTAATGGCGTATAAGGCCATCAATAAAGAAATCATGAAGTTTTAGGTTTTCATTATTGATAATGAGGTTGACTTGGCGATAAACTTAGAATTCTTAGCAAGGTGAGAGTAAGCAAAAGAAGCAAATATCATTGCTAAAGGATTGGTTAGACTTGCTGACGAAGCAAGTTTCGTGAAACAAAACTTAGAAACACTAAAACTTGAGAAATAACATATGTATTATTATTTTGAATGTCTAAAATAACATAAAACCTCCAAATTTATAAACTAATGGAGAGTCTTATTCAAATAAGGAAAAGTAAAGAGCATCCTAATTAAATAAGAATCCCAATTAAATAGGAAAAAGTAATAAGAATCCTAATTAAATAAGAATCCCAAACAAATAAGGAAAAGTAATGGGAATCCTAATTAACACCATTAACGCCACGGCCCATCCGGTTAGGCTTTTGACGTTTGGTTTGATCCAAGAATTCTTCTGCAATACATTTTGCATCAGTCCTCTCCACTTAAGAAAAACTCGACTTTGAGTTATTTGGCACATTTGGATATAATGGTGTATTTGAGGAATGTAAGGGGTAAATGTCTGCTACATTGAACATGTTAAAAATTCCCATAGAGCTAGGCAGACCTACAACATATGCATTATCATTGATCTTCTTCACAATTTGGTATGGGTCATACTTCTT
>JASKGM010000007.1:8119189-8145943 GCA_034509205.1 Ceratonia siliqua
CTTCTTCACAATTTGGTATGGGTCATACTTCTTAATGCTGCAACTTATTATAAGCCCCTACTGGAAACCTATCTTTATGCAGAAACATCATCACCTGATCTCCAACTACAAGAATCTGCTCTCTATAATGCTTATCAGCTATTTCCCCATATATTTTAGCAACTATACTAACTCTCAGAGCTTTAGGAAATCGAATCAGGTCAAGGGCATGTTATGGTGGCTTGGAATACACAACAAAGAAAGGAGACATCCTCGTGCACTATGAATAACACTATTATATGCAAACTCAACCTACGCTAAGGAAAAATCCCACTACTTTGGTCTATCTCCCCAAATGTTGTGAATTAAGTTGCCTAGGGTCCTATTCACTGATTAAGTTTGTCCATATATTTGTTGATGAGTTATGCTATTGTAATTCAGGGATGAGTCAAACAGTTTACATAAAGTTCTCCAGAAATGGTCAAGGAACTTTCTATCTCAATCTGGAGTAATAGTCTTTGGCATACCATGTAGACGGACAATCTCATTGAAAAATAGTTTGGCTATTTTATTTGTATCCAACGTTTTCTTCCAAGGACTAAAGTGCACTATCTTGGAAAACTTGTTAACCACAACAAAAATGGAATCTATGCTCCTCTTTGTTTGAGGTAGGCTAAGGACAAAGTCCATCAATAAATCTTCCTAAATATTTTCAGGAACAGGTAAAGGCATATATAAACCAGTATTCTTTTGGCATATAAACTTCATGAAATCTTTCCTAATGTAAGGCCAATAATAGCATTCCTCAATAGCAGTAAGGGTTTTATCACCACTCAAGTCACCACTCAAGTGACTAGCTAACCCTCCACCATGTAAGTCTTGGATCAACTTCTCTCTTAGTGAGAATTAAGGTGGTTGCCGCGCATAAGAAACCCCTCATGAATATGAAAATCCTCAATAGACTAATTTGTGACACACTTCTCCCATAGATCACAAAAATATCATCTGTCGCATATAATTATTTCATTTCTTCAAATCCCACCATGTCTTACCTTATGGTTACTAACAAACTTACACATCGGCTTAATTCATATGCTACTTTATTTTGCACTCCCGCCTTATGCTTTAATTTAAATGGGAATTTCTGTCAAAATTGGGACCATTTGGCATGCATATCGATATTGATTTGCTTCTTGTTATTCAGATACTTCAAGGCCTTATGATCTGAATATAGCATAAACTCACGTCCAACTAAATATTGTTCCCAAGTCTTCAAAGCAAGCATAATGGAAAAATTGTCTTTGTCATAGGTAGTCCACTTGTGCCTGGCATCAAAGAGTTTCTCACTGAAATAAGCTACTAGTTTCTTTCATTGAGATAGGACAACTCCTTTGCCTACACCACTTGCATCACACTCAACTTCAAACACCATATCAAAATTTGGTAATGCTAGAATAAGAGCAATGCATAGCTTTTATTTTAACAATGTAAAGATAGCCTCAGCTTCATCACCCCACTGGAATTTGCCTTTCTTCAAACACTCAGTAGTAGAGTTGCAACAGTACTGAAATTATAAATAAAACGCCTATAGAATGTTGCCAGACCATGAAAACTTCTTACTTCAGAAATTTTTTTGAGGGAAGGCCACGCTCTAATAGCTCGAATCTTCACCTCATCTACGTGAATCCCTTCTGCACTGACTACATAACCCCAAAACAATAGCTTGTATAGTAGAAAACAACATTTCTTTAAATTCACATATAGTTTATTTTCCTGTAGAACTACCAGTATTTTGAGAAAATGCTGAATATGATCCTCTTTGGATTTTCTATAAATCAGAATGTCATCAAAATAAACTATAACAAATTTCCTAATAAAAGGTTTCAATACTAGATTCATGAGTCACATAAAAGTGCTAGGTGCATTGGTTAACCCGAAATGGCATTACAAGCCACTCGTACAACCCTTCCTTTGTCTTAATGGTTATCTTCCACTCGTCACTAGGTTTGATTCGAATCTAATGGTACCCACTATGAAGAGAATACTTTGGCACCATGTAGTCTATCAATCATATCATCCAGCTTACGAAATGGAAATTTATACCTCATCGTAGTCTTGTTAATGGCGCGACTGTCTACACATCCTTTAACTCCCATCTTCTTTGGCATCAATGAAGTTAGGACTACACACAGACTCATGCTATACTGAATGTGTCCTTTGCACAATAACCCCTCAATCGTCTCCTCAAGAATTTCACTCTTTTTCTGGCTCATCCTATAATAGGGTAAGTTTAGCAAACTAGCATTGGGTATCAGGTCAATGTGGTGATGAATATTCCTCAGGGTTAGTAATTCCTCTGGTAATTCATCTGGCATTAGATCACTAAATTCTTCTAAAAATAATTTGAATGTCTCTGGATATTCTACTATTGTGTGCTCTTCCTCAACTGTTAACACCTGTTTCACAAATAAGGCGCATATTTCCTTATAGTCCTTAAAATCAATCTCTAACTTGTGGCATGAGTACGTAACTGTAAAGAAACTCTTCCCCTCCACTTTAGAAGCTTTGGTTTTGGAACTTCCTTTTATTGGCAATAAAGTAAACTTTTGGCCATCTTTCTCTATCCTATAAATATTTTACTGACCATTATGCTGTGTTGCATCATCAAATAGCCAAGGTCTACCATATAACAAGTGACAAGCATCCATATCACAATATCAAAATATACCTCATCTTGATACCTGCCAATAGAGAAAGGTACACTGTAACATTCTATTACTTGAATCTTATCACCGACCCTAATGCTACTAATAGTTTACGGATGTCGGTGCTTCTCATTTTTCAGCCCTAAACCCTCTATAGTCTATTTGCCTATAATATTATTACAACTAACACTATCAATAATTAAATCAATTAAATGATTAGTGATAGTGCACCTGGTTCTAAACATTTTATGATATAGATTGTCATCCCTATCTGAACCATAATAAATCTCATCCTCATCTTTTCCTTTTTCTTCTTCTCATTTTATGATATAGATTGCCTTTTAGAGAGGGTAATCACTAAACTAGTGGTTAGGCTTGATTTCATTTGAAGCACTTCCTTGGGATAAGTTTCGCATAGGGGTTCACAGGCTTCTTTTCTTCCTTTACTTTTGTGAATTTTTGTTTTCTAGCCACCTTATCTTCTTTGTACCATTCATTTCGGGTATATATGTCATGAGCTAACTTGCTCCTATTATTATTGATCCTATAATTCCAATAAGAATATTATAGTCTATTTTCCTCCTACAACATTTGTATACCCTTTAAAGTATATTACGAGCTTCAAATAAGGCACGCAATACCTGTAGCTTGATGTTCTTGCAAATGGTTGGGTTTAGGTCTTTGAAATATTAATCTACTTGCTATCCTTTAGCCTCCCTCATATCATTTCTTTATGCCAGCCTTATAAATTCTGTGATGTATTCATGCACAGATTTTTGTCTTTGACGGCATCCCTAGTGTTACTGGAATAGGATATATTCATAGTAAGGAGGAAGAACGTCCTTTTATAATAATTGCTTTATCCTATACTAGGTTCGAATGGGTATTTTCCCTTCATGAGTTCTTCTGGTTTGCAGCCTCTCCCACTAAGCAAAAATTCCACCTTTCAATAGGAATGCAACAAGCTTCACCTTTTATCCTCTAGAATTTCCATATACTTGAAAAACCTTTCTACTTCTGCAATCCAATCCAAGAAATCTTCAACATTTAAATTTCCATTAAACCAATGAATATCTACCTTTAATTTAAATTCGCTGTTGTCCCAGTCACCATACTCATTCCTTCTGTGCCTAACGTCCCTAATAGGTTCCACCAAATTGTCATATTTTTCATTATAGTCATCCCTGTGTACTTGTTGTCTATGTTTATACCCAAGAACTATTCTGTCAATAGGTTGCCAGTGAGCAACATCATCTTTGGTACGTGGCCTTTTGTCGTTTTGATTTCTATTGGCATATAAACCCAGAGCATAGAGTCTATATGTAATTTTGTCAAAGCGTCATTCTAAACATTGGAGTTTGAGATCCATCCGTTGCTCCAAAGTCCTTAATACTACCTCAAGATCCTATATAACGGATCACGAAGTCTTAATTCCTTGATCGTCTCCATGAGAACTGTTGCCTACTGTAATTGAGTCACCGACCGTTAGAATTAAGTGTGTAACTTGCTCTAATACCACCTGACATAGCAAGTTATGTGAAATAAAACTTAGAAGTAACAAAACTTAAGAAACAAAGTCTGCATTATTATTCTAAATGTCTAAAATAACTTAAAGTTTCAAAATTTATAGACTGACGGAGAGTCCTAGTCAAATAAGGAAAAGTGAAGAACATCTTAATTAAATAAGAATCCCAATTAAATAGGAAGAAGTAATAAGAATCCTAATTAAATAAGAATATCAATCAAATAAAGAAAAGTAATGGGAATCTTAATTAATGCCATTAATGCCATGGCTTTTCCGATTAGGCTTTTGACATTCTGTCAGATCCAAAAAGCTAAGGAATTAGCTGCCTTCACCAATGTTGAGATAGCTCAAGATTTAGGAGTGAACTATTGTATGGTATAAAGGAACTTGAAGAAAACAACAAAGGTATACGCGTTCACCATTGTCTTTAAAGACTTAGATCGTATAGCCGAGTATGGCATTATTAACATTAGAGGCTATAGTGTACAACCCTTTACTTTCCCTAGTGGCAGGTCGGTGCATTGCAAGATTAGTTAGAGGAAGAACCCCCTGCTGTACAAGATGAACCCAAATTACTATAAAAAAAGCTTGTGTAGATTGAAACACAAGGTTTATCTTTTTTAGCGAAGCTCTTTCCTAAGAAGAAAAGGAAAACATGATTCTTCTATTAAGAGAATTTATAAACATCTTTGCTTAAGAATATCATGAGTTTCTAGGCCTAAGACTCACTTTGATCACACATCGTCTGATGGTGGGCCCTCCAATTAAGCCTATGAAGTAAGCAACCTGGAAGTTGGAAGTTTTGCTTGAATGTGGATGTGAAGATTAATTTGATATCTCTGTTAAACATCTCAATACACCCTCCTTCTCGTCTAATATCATCTCGTTGTATGAACATTTGGTCATTGACACAACCTCCCTTTCATCTTAATCCACCATTTGTGGTTCTTCTCTATGGGTAATTAGAGATACTGTCCCAGAGAGTTATCCCTCTGTCAACTTAATTTTCTTTGTACATCACTATAAGTTATCCGTCTCCTCCACTAAATGCTTCCTGCCATTATTCGGAGACTTTAGAGTGCTTTCGTCCTTTAGCTTTTGTGTTGAATTTCAATTTCATTTTGAGGAAATGGGGAACAAACCCCTTTCATGCAAAAACTTTTGACATAGCACAAGTTCATCACAGCTTATGTTGAAATTAAAAATAACTATGAGAAATAAGGATGACAATGCCCATCATACCTTGTGGTGGCTAGATAAAGTTTTGATACTATGTCAAAAACCATTTCATCCATTGATAAATGGGAATGACAATGCCCATCATAGTGATAAAGTTTGACCCATTAAGTTCTTTAATGCCTTTGCTTAATCATTAATAAAGTTCTTTAACATTAAGTTTAACCTCTTGATTCAACTCAAATCTTCATTTAGTGAAACTTGTTTTTTGAACTCTTCATTTGAAGGCTCACACTTTTAGCTATTTAACTCCTTAAGTTATCAAGTGTTTTAACCTCACAGTCAAAACTTGCTTGTTAAAGTTACTGATAAAGGAGCAACTGTTAATCATTTGGAGAAAATATCATACTTGCTCAAAAGCTTTATAAATCTTAGTGCACCCAATTTATCTCCCTTTCTTGGGTGCTCAATCTTATTTGAACTAACAATTGGTATAAAAGCTTTGGTATCTAATTTCAGGTTTAACAGCCAAGAGCAACATAGCAAAATGAATCATAGCAACATGGTAGAAGGACACTCCACCATCAGGCCACCATTCTTTGATGCGAACAACTACACATACTAGAAAGAAATGATGGAGATCTTCATTTAATTAGTTGACTATCAAGTTTGGCTCGTGATAAAGAATTGATCTTATAATCCTACCAAAACAAAACATGACATAGTTGTGGAAAAGCTAGAAGAAGAATAGACTGAATGAGACATCAAGCTAATGAAAAAAATGCTAAAGCAATTAACTTGATGTATTATGCATTGAATGTAGAAGAATATAAAAAAAATATCCAGATGTAAAACAACAAAAGAAATGTAGTAGAAACTGCAAATTACTTATGAAGGAACTAATAAGGTTTAAGAAACAAAGATTGATATGTTAGTTCATGATTATGAATTATGCAAAATGAGAGACAACGAAGGAATAAAAGACATGTTCAAGCATCTGTCAAGCATTATCAAGTACTTGGATGCCCTAGGAAAAAACTACTTAAATAAAGAACTTGTTAGAAACCAAAATTGCAGTAATCCAGGAAGGGAAAAACCTAAACCAGATGTTTTATGATGAGTTGAAAAGCAACCTTATTGCCTATGAAAACAATTATATGAAAGATGAAGTAGAAAGTTCCAAGCAGGCAAAAAAGCATTACCTTTAAAGCAGCTTAAGTTGCTAAAGAAGTAATAGGTGAAGAGAGAAAAGAAAAAGACAAAGTTGCTAAAGAAGTAATAGGTGAAGAAAGAAAAGAAAAAGACATAGCCTTACTCACTAGAAAAATGTACAAGTTCTGTAAAAGAATCAAATTCAATAACAGGAAAACATTGTCAAAAGGAAAAAACTCAAAAAACCATAATACATGCTATGAATGCAAAATTCTAGGTCACATTAAAGCTTATTGCCCATTCCCCAAGGAGAGAAACTATAAAGGAAGGAAAAAAAGAGCTATGATTGTTGACTCTACATGGTGTGAAGAAGAAACCTCTGACTCATCAGAAAGTGAGATTGAGGAAGATAAGCAAGTTGCCAACCTCTGTCTCATGGCTAATGATCAACTAGAGGATGAGGTAAATGTGAGTGATACTTCATACTCATTTGATGAATTACAAGATGCCTTCAACTTGCTTTTTGAAAATTACAATAAACTAGGCACTGGATACACTACATTAAAAGAATCCCATCATATAACCTCATATGACTTAGAAAATATAAGAAAGAGAAAGATATTTTAGAAATGAATATTGGTGAACTAGAAGTTGAAAATGAAACTCTAAAAAAAAAGGTAGAATCCTTAACTGATGATATTGTCAAATTTACATCTAGTCAAGGGAAACTTAACATATTGATAGGTGTAAGTACTTTTGCTAAAATAGGATTAGACTTTGATGTATCTAATTACGAGAAACACCAAATGGAATTTCCTAACAAAGCTAAAAGAAAACCAAAGAATTGCTTTGCCAAAACCAGAGAAAAAGTAAGGAACCACAATACTTTTTACTACTATGGTAGAAATGGTCATATTTTAGAAATTGTGCTATTAAAAAGAATCCTCATAAGAAAGTGAAGGAAATTTGGGTTTCTAAAGGTAATTTTGTACCAAAAGGAGTAACCATCAACATTCAAGGACCCAAAGTAGTTTGGGTACCTAAGGTTGGTTAAATGCTTCTTGACAGGTGTGCCTAAGTTCAAGATCCAAGAATGAGCAATGGTATCTTGAGTTACTGATTAAGGCACATGACAGATGATGCCACCAAGTCCTTCTTTCTTGAAAAGAAAGATGGAGAGTTAGTAACATTTAGAGACGACAAGAAGGGTAAACTAATTGGCATTGGTAAAATTCCTATAAACTCATCCTCTACAATTGAAAATATTTATCTTGTTGATGGATTAAAGCATAATCTACTTCATAAGTCAATTGTGTGATAGAGATTATACGATAATCTGAGTCATCAAAGTGTATTGTTTATAACACTCATAATGATAACATATTGTTCTTAAGATTGAGGCAAGAAAATGTGTATATTGTTTACTTGAAAGATGTTTCTTTAAAATCATTTGGTTAGGTTGCATCTACCATTGATGAAAATTAGTTGTGGCACAAAAGACTAAGTTCTGCTAGTTTTCATTTAATTTCTAAACTAGTAAAAAGAAATTTGGTTGATGGTTTACTAAAAATAAATTTTGAGAAAAATAACATTTTTGAAGCTTGTTAAAGAAGAGAACAAACAAGATATTCTTTCAAAATTAAAGATCATGTTTCCACCATAAAACTCCTAAATCTTTTGCATATGGATTTATTTGGTCCCACAAGAACCCAAAGCATGAGCAATAAAAGATATGGTTTAGTCATAGTTTATGATTTCTCAAGATATACCTAGGTTTTCTTCCTTGCTCATAAAGATTAAAGTTTCAATATATTGAAAAGTTTTGCAAAAGACTGCAAAATGAAAAAGGTTATCTTATCAAGAATATTAGAAGTGATCATGGAAGAGAATTTGAAAAAAAAAAATCTTTTGAAAACCTTTGAGAAAATTAGGCATTGATCACAATTTTTCTACTCTAAGAACTCCATAGAAAATGGAGTTGTGGAAAGGAAAAATCACACTCTTCTTTATATGACAAGAATAATGATTTGTGATAAAGAGCTTCCTCAAAAATTTTGGGTAGAAGCAATGAATACTACTTGTTATATCTTGAATAGATGCTTGCTTGATAAGACTCATCTTGAAGAAAACTCCATCTGAGTTATGGAAAGGAAGAAAACCATATATTGGCTATTTTCACACTTTGGGATGCAAATACTTAATTCTCAACAATGATAAAGATAATTTAGGAAAGTTTGATGCTAGAAATGATGATGAAATATTTATTGGATACTCCAAATCAAGTAAAGAATACATATTTTATAATAAAAGAACCTTATCAGTTGTAGAAACCATTCATGTTGTTTTTTATTAGGTTAACCATTCTTCTTTAAGCAAGTAGAAGTTAATGTTCTCTTATAAGGTAGAAAACATTGATGGAGTTACTTTTAAGATGGATAATCTAAACTTGATGATGAACTTGAACCCTAAATTGAGAATCCTCAAAACAATAAGGAAACTGCAGAACAATAATGAAGGAGAAATTGATGAAAATCAGAATGCTGATGAGAAAGTAGGAAATCCAAACTGAGTACCCATAGAATGGAGACAATCTCTAACATATCCCATGGAATTTATCATTGGAGATCCAGCACAAGGAGTAAGGACTAAGGCATCACATAAAAGCATGAATCACATGGCATTCATGTCTCAATTAGAATCCAAAAGCATTAAGGAAACACTAGAAGATGTGTGATGGAGAAATTAGCAACCATACTTGCTTAGATGGGATTAGACATTCTTATTTCTCTTAGCATATTCATGAATTTATTTCCACTAAGAGGTTTGGTGAAGATATCTACTAGATTCTTTTCAGTATTAACAAACTCTAACTTAATGTTTCCCTTTTGTACATTATCCCTTAGGAAGTGATGTATAATCTCAATGTGCTTATTGCACTAGTAGTGTCACACTTTATAGAGATATTTTAAAATTTTTGCCCAAAGTCTTCTAATTGCTACTTCATCCAAAAGATTTGGTCACAACAACTACCTGCAACAATATACTCAGCCTTTATTGTTGTGAGAGCAATTGAGTTTTGTTTTTTACTATGCCAGGAGGTTAAGCAATGTTCCACTAGTGTTTTCTCTATCTATTTTACTTTCTCCAAAATCAACATATGGGTAACCATAAAGTTAAAAGTAATTACTTCTAGGATACCAAAGTCCTAAGTTTTAAGTTCCTTGAAAGTATAATTGTCATCATTATATAGCTACTCACTCTTTGGCCACTTTATGTGCCAAATCAATTAATTATTATCAAAGTAGGGACTATAGGGTTAATGTGTACTCTGAGTTTCCTATAACCACTCTCCCTCTCATTTTTCTTTTCCACTTTTTCTCTCTACAACCTTTCGCGTTCATCTCTCTACTCTCATTCTCAGAAAAACCACTCGAAAGTATTCCAAATCCCTTGCCAAAATCCTTCACAAATCAAACTCATTTCATCTCTACAATGGTGTCTTCCTCAAAATACAGTGAAAAAAGAAAAGCTATTGAAAAACAGTTTTGGCTTATAGAAAAGACAAAAAATAGAAGTACCCAAGAGATTCAGAAGTTTGGATGCCGAGGTATCATTCAAGAATGACTTTATGGATAGAAAATACTTCATTACAAGAGAGGTAAACCTTGAATTCTTTCATGGAGAAAAATTTAAGTTTTTCAATGGTTGAACAATGTTGGTTAGGAAATTTTATTCAAAATTAAAACTAAAATCTATCCTGACCCAATAAGAGAGTTTTATGCAAATATGGAATTTGAGAAAAGGAGTGTAGAAAGAACTTCTCTTCCTAGAGGAAGAAAAATTATTGTAAACTGTAAGAAGATTACCAAACTTATAAATGTTAGTTCAAGCAAGGATGATCACACAAGAAGAGGGGTGGAATTGGGTAATCTTAGTTGTAAAAAATTTTTCAATGATAAGAAATATTTCTTAATTTGAGCAACATGAGAACTTCAACTTTGTTGAAAAGAAACTTTCTTAGCTTAAAAACATAATTCTTAAGTTCTTGAAAACATTTTCCTTTTGTTGAAGGATTAGAACACTACTTCTTCTTTAATCAAACTTGACTTAGGAAGATAAACTTGAATATCACAAGTCAAAATGATTAATAGAAGAGTTCAAATAGATTTGCTCAAGATATTTCAAAAGAAAGGTTGCTTTAAAAACAAATCCTTGAGCGATAAGAACTTTAGATCAAACTGTAAGCAGTAAAGATAAAGGAGATGAGAGAAGGAGAGATTTACACCAAGATATAGAGTGGTTCAAACTCAGTAAAATACTAGATCCTACATCCACTCCCCAAGCACACAGCAAGGATATTCATTATAAGGGAAATCACAAGTACAGGCTTGAGCTTAAAGCTTTTTACAACCTTTACCAAGGTAACCTCTCAAGCATTAAATTTTATGAGTTCACCTAGCAAACCTTTCCCACTAGATTTTTCTTACAAGAAACCTAGTAAACCCAAAGTCAAATTTAATAAATGATATAAATAAGCCCAATCAGTCTCGTAGGATAAACAACAAGGTAATGATCAAAATAGTAGCTATTTCAACTATGTATACTCCGCAGACTTTCAATATTTTTCTTAAATAGATAATGCTCTCTTTGTTTTATTCTCTATTGATATGCAATATAGATTTTCTCCTCTATATTAACTCTTGTATTCTAGCTTTCTCTCTCTCTCTATATATATATATATACTCTTGAAGATGACCGTTACTCTTTGATCTTTTATCAAGATTTGCACGCTCCTTTGGATTTTGAAATATGATCATAAAGCTTCAACTCATGAGAGCATGAAGCTGGTCTGAATCTTCCCGTTGCTTTTCACCAACTGTTGTAGTAGTTAGTAGGACCTTCTTTTGGAAACTGCATACCTAAAGAAATGATAGTCAAGGTGAATAAAATATTTTATTGTATCTCTACTTTTTCAGAACATTAAATACTTTGATTTGATAGATAATAGTATTTTATTTATACTTTTCAAAAGTTGAACTGTACACCATCTAGAGCATTTAATGTCTGAAAGTTCCATTTATTATTTTATATTTTACATAGCAAAAATGTAGCTTTTTCTACTCATAAGCAAGTTTAAACGAGTAGTACACTTTGTAAAGCAACAAGTAGTTCTTACATGCTCATTTCAAGAGAATTCTTAAGAAAATTTTTTTTCACTGAGCTTCTTTCCTCTAGAAGAACTTTCTGTTTTCTTAAAAAAAAATTTCTTACACAAATTTGCTTAACAAAATTCTTCTTTCTAAAAACAGAGAAAACTTCAACATGGTTGAATCATCAAAACATATGTCAAAAATGAAGGGATTAATTGTAGGAATTAAGAGATACTTTAGCCATAGAAACATTGAACTTGAGGGTTTTTCCACTCAGGATGCAATTGCAGAAATCACCCAAATCAAATCTTATGATACTGAAACCACTGTATTGGAACCAAATTTGAGAATTTTCCTATACATTATGACTCACGTGATCACTCCCAAGATAGGAAAAGAAAAGAAAAAGGCAACAAATTAGAAACCTTTTATATGTTATGTGTCATGCACGGCATTAAGATAAATTTTCCCTTCATCATAGCAAGCCATATGAATGCAATATTGGATAAAGAAAAGGTTGAACTCCCATATGGTATAATACTTACTCTCCTGGCAAAAGAAGCAAAAGTGAATTTAGAAAATGTTGAAAGTTAAATAGCCATAGATAGAGGAACTTATGATAAGAGGCTACTTCTTAACATGGGAATAAAGAAATAAGGAGACAACTAAGTGAAAATTGAGAAATGGAGTGAAGTCAAAGAGGAACCTACAGAAGCAATGGCTATCCTAGAGGCATGAAAGTGAAAATAGCTAGTCATAAACACTTCTTTGATAGGAAAGCTACGCAGTTAAGAAAGAAAATGCTAAGAGAAAGGAAGGATTACAACAGGAGATACAAGCTAAAGAAGAAGAAATAGGCTTTCAGAAATGAGGAAGGGTCATTTGAAAACCTAGAAGATGCCTTTGTAAAAAATTTCACCAAGGAGAACAAAAAGAAGAAAAAAGTAAGCCTAACTCCAACTAGGAAATCAAGGAGAATTCCTATTTTGAAGAAAAAGCACTTGAGTAGAGAAAAACCTACCGGAGATCTCTAACAATAATGATGACGAGAGTTGTCCAACTAAAGAGGAATATGAACCGAGCCACCCGTTGACTGAGGAATCAATGAGTATTGGGGAAGAATCCTCAAAATTTGTTAGTTAGGCTCACTATTCAACTCTGAGAAAGAAGTAAGCTCCCTAGAAAAAGAAGAAGAAATGCATAATGTTGTAAAAGGGAAATTTACAACACAAGAGGAAGAAGAAGAAGAGAAGGAAGAAGAAATACATTTGATCAAAAAGAGAAAAGTAAAAGAAATACAGCAGCATACAACAAAGAATACTGAGTAAGTGCACAAGGACACTGAAGTTCAAAGGAAGAAACCATAAAAAGTGCAAACATAGTCAATGAAGAAGAACAAAGGGAAAGAAAAAGTTAAAGAAGCTGGACCAGAAGAGTAAACAATTGAGGTATTAAATAAAAAGATAGAAATCTTGGCTGTTGCTATCCATGAACTCAAGCAGGATGTGAGGCACTACTCACTTGAGACTTAATTTGAAGTTGCTGAGCTTAAAGAAAAGATTGACCAGTTGTTGTTGGCTATGCAAGAGCTTCGATTGTCCAAGTTACCCATAAAGAGAAAGGAACAAAATCCCACCAAGGAGTAAGAGCCAATCATGGAACCAAAAATAGGGCTTGATTAAACCTATCTAAACTAACAAAATCATGACTCTAAGGCCACTCAATCAGACCCAATTAACTCTTCAAATGTTTCGGCCTAAGAACTTGCCGATCACTCCCAAGCCTGAGTTGTTCATGTCATGATTATGAATGTTTATTTTTGCTTATGTGTGTATGACTTCTGTTACTTTTAGAGGTGTCAAGGAGGGTTGGTCTGCCCTGGCCTACCTCAACCTTCCATTAGGAGGGACAAGTTGGCCAGCCAAGGGGGAGGGTTTGCAATGTTCCAACCTACCCCGGCCCTCGCCAACCCACCAAAAACAAAATGAAATCTAAAATTTTTTTAACATATTAATTTCCATATTCATAACAACTCCCACTTTTGTATAGAAGTTTTGCAGCAATACATTATTTCATTTATATACTTCTTTTAAATCTAAGTTCATATAAACTATTAATTAAAATAATATTAACTAATAAAATATAATCGTTTAATAGAAGTGTAATAGTAAAAAAAAAAAAATAGTGTGTGTAAATAGGGCCTCTATTTTTTTACTCCCTAATTTCCCAACGCAGATGAAAAGTAGAAAAAAGGCATTGTACATAATAACTCTTAAATGTGCATTCACTTTTTATATTTGCTGTGATCATAACGGTATAAAATAAAATTAGATATTATTATGTGAAAAATTAGTATATATCTTAAAAAATTAAGTATTTCCATCATAAACTATATTATGTGATCCATTCTAGATTTCTAGTGTATAAATAAACCTTTTCTAAACCTTCTATCTTGTTTAATATCTTGAGAATTTAACCAATTCAAAGTTAAAGAAATTGTACTAAAAATGAAAAAATGAAAATATATCCTTAAGTATCCCCCATATTTTAAAGAAATAGAGGTCACATTCTCCTCCACTTCTTGTTCAACTTTTGGAGTGACCAAATGAGGAGTATATGTAAAAAAAAAAAAAAAAAAGAGGCTGGCTAGGCTAATTCAGCGGGCCCAGCCCATTTTGACAGTCCTAGTTACTTTTATATGGACTATTTTGTGTAATCTTATAGATGTTGAACTCTGAATGCTTAGGATCTTAAATGTATGTTCTCATCTTATAATGTTTATAAGCATCTTTCCCCATATTTTTGATGATGCCAAAGGGGGAGAACAAAGGAAAGATGCAAGCATATAGCTAACTAATTGTGATTGAGCATGAAGAGTATTTTGTATATTATTTAAGTTGATATGCTGCTAGAAGAAGCAACCTAAAGTAAGTGCACGAACTCAAGGGAGCTTAAGAGAAGTGCTATGAACATTCTATAATGGAGTATCTCTGAAACTTCATAGCTCATTTTTTACTTGGTGAAAGCTGCATATTTCTTAAATTAGTTGTCATTATCAAAAAGAGGGAGATTGTTGGAAAAATATTATATGCAAAATGTTTTTGAGGAGCTAAGTAAGTTTAAAATGATCAAGTTAAAAGAGAAACTAAAATGAAAAGGTAGAGTTCATAAGCATTACTTAACTTATCAACTTGAAGAAGGAACTTTGCATAAAAACGAGCAAGTAACAAAGTTCAACAAGAAGAAAGAAACGAACAAGTAGAATTGGAAAAATAAAATATTGTACTAAGAAGCAGAAGCTCTTATGTGACTGAAAACAATTATTCTTAGTTAGGAAAGAAGTACTTGTTAAGATAGAAAGTTATGATTTGATTCAAAAATGTTATAAATCTTTTATAATACTTTTGAAATAGCTTTTCTTCAGAATTGTACTTTGTGAAATATTTTATTTGTGATTGACCCTTTGAGTGGATAGAATGTCAAAGATAGCTTCAGTAGGTGGAGAAATGCAGCCTAGAAGCAAACCTAAGACTACATTCATGGAGTTCAAAACTAAGAAAATGTGGATGCATTTTGCCTTCAAATACCTGTGCTCCAATGGCTACAAATTCATAATGTATAAATCTTCAACTATAAATGGCCATTTTCATCTTTGTTGGACAAGTTTGGCTATGAGAAAAGAAGAGAATAAAATCATTCAAGGCTTGCTTTATTGAGCTCACACCAGAGAGATTTAAACCTTCATTGTGCTATTACTGGTTTAAGTATCTTGAGGGGTTGTGAACTTACTTGTAATCATCAATATCTTTTTGCCAGAGTTTGCTAGGTTCTATGTGAAGCAAAATATAGTGTTGTGAGAGTTTTGCTAAGTTCTTGTGAGGAAAAACCTAATGGCTATTAGGTTAACCCCTGGAGGTTGTAAAAAGCTAATGTGACTTAAGCATGTGATAAAGTTTAGTTGGGTTATTGTGAGAAAAACTCAGTGGGAGAAATGTTAACCAGTGATTGCTTGTAAAAGCTTGAGTAGGTTGTACTTGTAATTGACCCATATAGTGAAAATTCTCTTGCTTTGTACTTAGGAAGTGGAGGTAGGATATGAAATTATTGGATCCGAACCAATATGCATCTTGATGTGATTCTCCCTTATCCTTATCTCTTTATTGTTGGCTTGGAGAAAGCTTGTTTTCTCGCTTGGTTGCTCAATCATTGAGAAAGTTCTTTAACATTAAGTTCAACCTCTTAATTCAACTCAAATCTTTATTTAATGAAACTAGTTTTTCGAACTCTTCGATCATTTGAAGGCTTACACTTTTAGCAGTTTAACTCCCTAAGTTATCAAGTGTTTTAACCTCACTGTAAAAACTTTCTTGTTAAAGTTATTGATAAAGGAGTAACCTCACTTTCTGGTTAATAATTTGGCGAAAATATCATACTTGCTCAAAAGTTTTAAAAATCTTAGTGTACCCAATTCAACCCCCTTCTTAGGTACTCAATCCTATTTAAACTAACACTAATTATAATAAAAATTGTGAGAGTGAACAACATTATCTTAAACTTTTTTTTATGGGATCAATTAGGGAGTGGTGAAAAGGAAAAGACAAAGTTAAAGTGGTGAACAAAGTGCATGTCCTGAATAGCATATAATAATCGTTGGCAAGATGCTTTTTTATGATCGAGAACTAGACAGAACGTGCACTCAAGTGTAAAATATATGCGTGGAGTTGTAGGAACCACAAGTTCTCCAACTTTGTGGCTATCAAACATTTAATCATGTGCCAACACTATCCTAAAGTAGTCATGCTAGTCCTCGCTTTGTCTCTCTCTAGCTAACATCGAAACCCACTTTTGTGAAATTATCATCAATCTTCAATAGATATGCCTCCCTTTATGTAAAAGATCTTCATAGATCATATACGAGTAAGTACATTTACAACCATTAAATCTAATAAAGATTGTATTAGGGTTTTAAAATAATGATAATTGTATTTAAGTGACTCTAGATATTATGTTTTAGAGTAGTAGGTGATGAAATGTTTTTTGTACAAATGTTTTTATAATGGAATATGGTGTCTTTGAAGACAAAATAATGATTTTCTCTTTAAATTACGATTAATAATCACAATTTTATTATAATATTCTTAGTGTAGTAATTAGTTTTAAAATAACATATTAAAAAAAATACTATATTAATACTAAAAAATTAATTTTTCGATTTTCATATAAAAATTCTAAAAGATTTGATTAGAATAATATTATATTTATAAAATAAATATTATTTTTTAAATTTAAATAAATTAAAATTTTTAAAATAAAATGAAATGGTGTTTGTAGTTATTAATGATCATAATGTTAACTGAACAATGCTATTGGATTTAACTATTTATTTATAGAATTGATTATGGATTAAGTTGCATATTAAATAATTTTTATTAGTTTTTAAAGAATTTTATTTTGAAACTCAAAAAATTTTAATATAAAGTCAGAAACTCAACTTGTGATAAGATCCATTTATAATATCTCCTACCATGAATACTTTTTATTTTACAATTATTTTTTTCTTTTAAAAATATTTAACGTTTAAGATAATGATACAAGAATTAAGAAAACTACTAAAGAGCCTCAACTGTAACAAAAAATAACTGTATTATATTAAATTATTCTTATTAAAGTCAGTTTAAATTTTTGTTACTATATTGAATATAATAATACATAATGATAAAATATTAAAAAAAAATAATTAATAATTTATTGATAATGTATAATGACAAATAATTTGAAACAAATTAAAATTTTTAAAATGACTATTATTTTGAAACGGATAAAGTATTAATTAAAGAAATCAAGATTCTGTTTTTTGGCATTAATTCTTGTCCCAATCCCCAAAACAAAATATGAAATAAGGGCACATACATTGCATGTCAACAGTACCTTTCAAGTTGCCCACAGTATGGGACCAATTAATTGATCATATCGCTTTGTGTTTGACCAGACAAATTAATTTCCTTCAGGTATTATATTTCTACCAATTTTATGGGATCCTTGATGATGGTTCCAAGCCTCCCTTATAATCTTGAGGAGATACTTACAACAAGAGGTTAAAGGTAATAAGGGTGGCTCCATATATAGAAGAGTGTCATGAAAGTAATTCGGTTTTCTTATAATCTGACACTATGATTCTTTGTAAGGCATAGTAAATTCATTATGCTAATATATTAGTAAAAGTAAGATTTATGAGGATGTCATGATTATTCTAAATTATTTATTTAAAATTTTTTTTAAAGTATCATAAGGGGGGTGGGAGATTCTTGAACAACAGAGAGACCGAAGTCCAGCTCGACCTCTCTGGCTCGGCTAAGTGGTGTATAATCAGCTCATTTATCTAGAAAAATGAAAAAGTTACTCAGTGACTTTCTCATATTGTTTTCCTTTTTTTTGTGCTCTTTTTTTTTGTTTTTTGCTAAGCAAATTACCTAAAATGTATGATTCAGTACATTGCATCTTACTACTATTTCAGAATTCATAATGCAAATATATACTCCAACAATGACACATGATAGCTGAGTTTTCATTGTCTTCATATACACTGAAAGAAGCCTCGCCATCCAATATCATTCTTATATATTCCAAATACTTATTAAATTGTGGCTGCTATTAATTTGGAGTAGCTTGAGATAATGAGATGGGTCAATATTATAACATGTGAAAGATTCTTTAGTAAACATTGCTAGGGTGTACCACTTAGTTTGGCTAAAGTTAGTTTGATCAAATCCTACGTATGATCAACTCAAATTGAAAAATATCACCATCAAAGGTGGAGGATTTTTAATTTGATTTCTATTAGTGATTACTTGTTGGTAGTTATTGATAAACATCTAATTATTATAATGCAATTTGATTTTGTGCTAAAACATATATGTCTCTTAAATTTTTACATTCGCCATAAAATAAATATCAAAGCAAATGTTAATTATCATTAACCTAGTGCACATATTCAATGTCCAAAAGTATTAGCTCAAATGACACTCTTTTTAGCACAAAGTCTTATTTAATTTCAATGCCAGGAGTTCAAATCCCTATTCCCCTGACGTTAAAATATTATCAATAATAAAAAAAAAAACTAATGCACATATGATGTCTTAGTGTATACTCCATGAATTTTTCATAATATGTTGCATTCTTTTTTTCAAGCATTAAGACCGTACTTTATAGAAGTTGAAAAGCTATAATAGTATAGGAAAAGTGTCGAAAAGATTAAACATAATACATAAAATTTGATACTTGAATGGATTACTTCAAGGACACAACTTACATTCAATTTATTAGGTGTTTGTTATTAGATTCTTAAATAAGTAGGTGGACATTTTATCAACATTCTTAATTTCTTCACTTGCCATGATTTTATTGTAGATCCTGATAACAAGCACTTGAAAACATGTAAGTTTTGTTGATACTTCAAAACCCAGAAACAAATGTTCAAGCAAATTAAATGCCAAAGAGCCTCAAATTAATGGTTGCCCAATGTCCTAAGAAATTTGCATCACAAATGGTCACTGGTTTGATCACATTTTGAATTGTTCAATCTTCTCCTCATCCTTATTCATTCTTTGGTAAAAGAAACAGAAAAGAAGTTACATTAAGATTCCTTTACTAATGAGATAAGATGTTGAACAAATCCCTAAAAATTATGGGAAAGCATGACAGGGAAAGCTTTTAGGGAAGACCTAAAATTTTTTGCCATAGCCTTCATACACGAAAAAGAATAAGTTTGCTCAACTGAGTAAAGAGATATCAAATTGGATAAGATATCTAACAAAGATTAATCAAAGTGATATTGCATATACCATTAGTGAGTATTCCATTTCTAACTTATTTTTTGGTAGCTCTGACCTTTCCCCTACAAGGAAACTTACGAGGTTTTTAGGTGAAAACATAAAACACATATCACCTCTAAACTTCTAATAATTTCTAAGGGGGAGATGCTATTATATCTACAAAAAATAGATATAAGAAGCTAATTATAAATAAATATTTAAGTATGTTAGAGGTGAATTCTAACAGATTCCATTGAAAAAAATGTCTGACATACATATATGTCTTTTGGCTTAATCCACCCATTTTTAATAAACTATGTCGACATAAAAGTTTCTCTACTGTTATATTTAGTGCAGTTGCTTGCCACCTTCCTTAACATCATTTACAGAGTACTTGTAAAATTAAAATGAAAAGAAAAATATGGAGAATGCATATTATATGCGGTAGTGGCAGCGTCTCGGGTTTTGGTCAAATTTTCAAAAGAATTCAGCCACTAAGTGGGTGGGTCCAACCAACACCAAAGTGGGAAGACAATTCTACAACGCAACCAAAATAATGTTAAGTGTTGTTTGGACAAAAAGCTAAGATAGTGAGGCTGCAGAAAGTAGGTAATTTAAACCATATTAATTCAATATTTCAGTAAGATATTATTTATTTGGGTCTTAGTTCCTAATTTAAGGCCTATAAATACCACCCCACCGAACCTTAATCTGCATTGAGCAACTAAGCTACTCAGAGTGAGAGAGAGAAAGAGAGAGCTAGAAAGAAAAAGTTTGAGAGATGCAGAACTTCCCAGTAATTAGGTTGGAGAAGCTCAATGGTGAGGAGAGGAAAGCTACCATGGAGAAGATCAAAGATGCTTGTGAGAACTGGGGATTCTTTGAGGTACCTTAAGAACCCAATAAAAGCTTTTCTTACTTCTTTGATTTCTTCAATGCCCAAATCTCTGTTCTTTTTAGTTATTTTGTTTTTCTTGGTCTGTCTTTTCTCATGGTTTGCTTTCAAAACTGTAGTTGGTGAATCATGGCATACCCCATGACTTAATGGACATTGTGGAGAGGTTGACCAAAGAACACTACAGGAAATGCATGGAACAAAGGTTCAAGGAATTAGTGGCCAGCAAAGGCCTTGAGGCTGTCCAAACTGAGGTCAAAGATATGGATTGGGAGAGCACCTTCCACTTGCGTCATCTCCCTGAGTCAAACATTTCTGAGATCCCTGATCTCAGTGATGAGTACAGGTTACACAAATTAAACCTTTTCGAAGTTATCACATAAATCACAAATAATTGACCCACAATTCCTACCTTGATGTGTGAGTCGACAAAACAGATATATATAAACAAAGGTCCAGTATGAATAGGAGCAGAAGTCAAGTTTTAGACTACTGCATTTATGATTTGTTTCATTATTTCCCTTGAGTAAAATAACCAAATGATGACTCTTAAAAACACAAGATGGAACTGTTTTCACAATCCCACCTGCAGCAGTAACTTTCTCTGCCAATATTCTAAATTTCTTGAGGTAATGATGCAGGAAGGTGATGAAGGGATTTGCTCTGAAGTTAGAGAAACTAGCAGAGGAGCTGCTAGACTTGCTATGTGAGAATCTTGGATTAGAGAAGGGTTACCTCAAGAAGGCCTTCTATGGATCAAGGGGACCAACTTTTGGCACCAAGGTTGCTAACTACCCTCCTTGCCCCAACCCAGATCTGGTGAAGGGTCTTCGTGCCCATACTGATGCCGGTGGGATTATCCTCCTCCTCCAAGATGACAAGGTCAGTGGCCTGCAACTTCTCAAAGATGGCCAGTGGATAGATGTACCCCCAATGCGCCACTCCATAGTCATCAACCTTGGAGACCAGCTTGAGGTAAATTTATTAACTAATATCCCTAACAGACAATTCCACAAACAAGTTATATGCAAGATCATGATTCTTATCAAACACTTCTGGAAAAACAGGTAATCACAAATGGGAAGTACAAGAGTGTGGAACACCGTGTGGTTGCACAAACTGATGGGACCAGAATGTCCATAGCCTCATTCTTCAACCCAGGAAGTGATGCTGTAATCTACCCAGCACCAGCATTGGTGGAGAGAGAGGCAGAAGAGAAGAACCAAGTGTACCCAAAATTTGTATTTGAAGACTACATGAAGCTGTATGCTGGGTTGAAGTTCCAGGCTAAGGAACCAAGATTTGAAGCCCTGAAAGCATCAAATGTCAATCTGGGTCCGATTGCAACTGCTTAAGATCTGTTTTACTATAAGTAGAAAGGAGTTTGTTTAAGGAAAAGTGAACAAAGTAAGAGCCTTGAGAGTTGGCGCAGATGCATCTGCTTATCAAAACTGGATATTATAATTTACTATAGTGGGGTGAAGGGATTCCTTGTATTGTGTAAAGTATCCCAAAATGTCAGATCATAATAAGCATATTATTTTATTAGCAGAAATGTATATTGCCTCTGTCTCCTTTTGCTTTTCTTGCTGGAGATGAGATCCAACTCGGCTGTTGGACCACCAAAGATAATGAATTGAATGGACTCTGAAAAAAAATCTTAACTAAACCTACTATAAAATATTATATATATATATATATATATATAGATTAAGTTAATTAAAAATAAATAAATATATACATATATAGATTAAGTTAATTAAAAATAGATATATATACATATATACTTATATATACTTACGTCTCTATGATTGATTTAATTTATATTTTTTATAAACTAAGTTTACTCAAAAATGAAAATTGGAGTCTTATGTCATATTAGGAAGATTATTATGCATGTCAAAATACCATGCTAAGCAGATTTGTCAATCTTGAAACATTGGAGGGCCTAAATCTAATTTTGCTAACATTTTTATTGATTATGAGATTGATATAGCCAATAAATTAGATACAAAACTCAATGGTCAATAAAGCTTCTTACAAAACAGGATTTTAATATTCTTGAAATAATGTGAAATTCACCCATTATTCAGTTATTTAAAGAAAATAAATAAATTTTATAAGGTATCATTTTGAATTCAATATTTTTGATATCACTGAATAAAATTATCTAAAAAAAATAAAATAAAAGATAAGAAATAATTATAACGCTACACCCAATCCTTTTGTGTTGAAAAAAGTGAGTATAATTTTTTTTTTATTAAAAAAAGTAATTTACTTGGGGCAAATTACTTTTCTAAACAATTCATGTTATTTATGAAGACAGTGGATATTTTATTGTTTGAAGGGAATATAATACAAATGAGCACATGAGAGCTGCTTGAAGATTGCCGGCATCAATTATAATTGCTCAGAAGTTATGTTCATTACAAAAAATATTTAAAAATACAATAATTATTTATACCTCGATGGAAGTAAATTATTTGAAGCATGCATAAATTAACTCAAACTCTATTTACTTGTAATACTGAAAAAAAATGTAATTATAGTGACTGTCACGTTAATAATAATTTTAATGTAAAATCACGAAAATAATTAGAGACTTAATTTCTAGTGCATTAGATAGTTTTTAGTATTTTTGATGTTGATTCAAAAATTATTATATGTAATTATTAAAAATATAAATAATTTACAAAAATATATTTTAAATTCAAAATTTGTTTATTATACACTACTTGATCGAGACCGTCTCGGCCTCCCCTGGATCAAAGATCTCTATCCTATCCTTTCTTCCAAGACATTCTCTTATTTGACATTGAGAATATCAAATGATCATAACATTTTCGTGGTCACTATAACGATTTTGTTACATCTCACTTAAAATCATTGTACTATTTGTCATACTATAAATGAGAAATATTGTCTTAATAAATTTTTTTCTAAATAAATATAATCTGTTTGTTTTTCAACAGCATAGACAGAATGAACTTTTATAAGCACATAAACAAAGGAATTATTTTATTGATTGATATCTGAAGTAAAATATGTAATGCAAAATACAATGTAGCACATGGGCAGCTTAAATAGATATCCAAATTATTTGTCCAGAAACGACAGAAGAAAGTGACCCATTCCCTCTTTTATTTTGGAATAAATAAACATCAATTTTGAGCAAAGTTTAAGTCACAGTATTGTTTCAATTCCCCCCAAATTCAAATCCCAACGTTGTATATATTAGCGAAGTGACTCATACTTCATTTACTCCTTAATATTACTCCATTCATTTTAAATTATTTATCGTTTTAATTAATGTCATAAGAATTAAGGAGGTTATTAAATAGGCTCAATTTTAAAGAAAAATAATGATACTTGATTAAATTATTCTTATTGAATTCAATTTAAACTCTTGTTACTACTTTATTGAAGATAACAATAAAATAAGGATAATGTTGAAAAAATAACAATTAATACTTCACTGGTAATGTAAAACGACAGATAATTTGAAACAAAATAAAATTTTTAAAATCACAGATAATTTGAAAATGAAGGAGTATTATTTATTATAAATTATGCATTAATTTTTAATTTGAATGTATTTAAATTTTTGTGGTTCTATTTAAACTTTTTTCATGTCAAATATAATTAGTTTATCTCAATAATTTATATAATTGACTTTTATGTAATTAGCATTCTTATGACAAAAAGCTTTATTTTACCCTCTAAAGATAGGTCTAATTTCAATTAATTCTTTTAAATCTTTTTGTATCAATTGACTTTCTTAAATACTAATTTTTTGTCATGTTGATCACAATTTGAGGAGATAATGAACACAAAACTCAATCTTTGAGAGACAATTGATACAAAATAATATTTGTAGATGTTAATTGATCATATTAGATCCATCTTTGGAGGAGAAAAATAATGCTTTTGTTTATTCTTAATCATAAAATATTTCCAAATTGTTAATGTACTTAAGTACTTATATTTTGAAGGATGAATTACATTTACTCTCTTATGATTGGGCTCAAAATCAATTTGTTCTCCTATAATTCAAAGTGTATGACTTACTCCTTTATGGTTTGTTACATTACTACTTAATTATCATGTGATATTTTTCAACCTAATTTTAACAAAAGAAAAAAAAATTACATAGATGTTAAAAGTCGTATATACTTATACCTTGACTAGCTTCATAATATGTTGAGGCTATTAATGAGATTATGTTGACATTTGAAAATTAAAACACTTAACTTAATCTTAACATTAGTTTTAGAGTATTCTAAAATGTTTTAAAATATAAGTAAAATAAACTTTTAATAATATTTTTTTTTTAGCATTCTTATGATTATTTTTGTTACAATTTAAATAAAAAATATTACATAGTAAACAAGTGATAAGAAAATAAACCACAAGAAAATTAGAATTACACACTCTAAATCACATAATTATAATATCGCCCTTAAGAAAGGTAAAGAGAAACTCCAAGGGATTGGCCTAGTGGTTAAAGAGTGTGGTAAAGATCTTAATTATTCAAGGTTCATACTTTAGGACCAGTATCTAAAAAATTATTCTCCTAAATGCATTAAACATAATGCCCCCTTAAGATCACTAGAGAGAGATATTATTCCGATTTACGTACAAATTGGCTCAAAAATACTCTTGCATCTTAGCATACAAGTGAAAAAAATTAACCAGTAATTTTGTAGCTAAGTAGTACAAGAATCGTTTCCAATACTAAATAATGTACGTTCAACTCCAATCGAAATTAAATTAGAAAAAAAAACGGTAGAGAGAAGCTTTTGAGGGAAATGTCTAGGTGAAGGCCAAGATATATAATTTGCCTCATTCTTCCCACCAAAACAGGTAGGCTTATTATTTCGATTCGTATATTTCTCCTTTTATTATAACTTTGAGAGACTAAGTCAAACATCAAAAGTATCACCCTAAGGTCTAGCCTTACGGATTCTCATTATTTGCCATACAAATTGAAGTCCGAAGAATTGATGAGAGTTTCACTAGGGTCAATTTTATATACAATCAAATAAATTGTCTTATCCATATTTGATGAGTGAGTAAATAGACCCTCCCTTTGAAGAGGTCGTTTACCCCTTCAAGTTAAGGGCACCATTGTACATAAGGGGTCCTACTGATTTGTAGGAAAATGACAATTCGACTCGCTATACGTTAATCATTCAAGGAAACAAAGAAGAGGAGAAATGTTAAATAAATTTGATTTATAAAAAAATAAACAGAACAAGCTAATCTTGAATAAAAGTATAAGTATGTTAAAGGAAAAACTTATTAAAACCTATTTCTAATAAATATTTTTTTAATTAACTTGATTTATAATTGTTTTATAGACAATTTATTTAAAAAATTTCTAAAAAGAGAATTATAGGCGAGACAAATACACCCACTAGCACCTCATATAGATATTCACAGTTCATTTTGAGAAAAAAAAAATTATGCACATTCTTATGTTTCATTTTCCTTATCTCTTAATTTTACAATTTTTATAGACTGACTTAATCATCGAATAACTTTTAAAAAGTCAAGATCCCGCAAGTTTCTCATTATTTTTGTCTTACAAATTTCTATATTAATTCCCTGAAGAATTTGAGAGACATCAACCTTAAAAAAGTATTAGAATTTTCCAAACATAAGAAAGTGAAAAAAGAAAGCCTAATATTTGATTCAAAAAATGATGATAATATCCATTACATGACATGACATGTTTATATTGGCAATGGGGCGGTAGGAATATAGCCCCATCTCCCATTACTTATATTTTTTTGTTTTTTGTTTTAGTATTTTTTTTGAAAATTTTTGAAATGTTTTTAAATTTTTTTGAAATTTTTTACTTAAGAAAAAGTAAATTATAAAAAAAAACAGTAGAAGGAACAATACAAGAGGTGTAAAAATTTCTAAAAACATTTCAAAAAAAAAAAATCAAACATATAAAATTGTCAAATAATACCAAAATAAAAAAAATAAAAAAAAGGTTATGTGAGGTGAACATGCATTGTTACATCCACAAAAGTGGGGTTATAACATAACAAATATCATTATATATATATATATATATATATATATATCGATAAGGGAGAGAGAATAGAGAGCAAATATAAACAGAGTTTATAGCTGAAAGCGGAAGATTACAATTGTATGAGATAAAACTGTAAAAGATATAGACTTACAAAGAGGCTTCGCAACTAGACTTCCAAAGAGTTAAGAGAAATTTAGAAGTGGGAAAGTAAGCGAATGCCTTATGACAGATTCTGAAAGCCTTTTATAGATGAAGGCAAGACAGAATTTACATTTCATTACATTGCATTTCATTGTAATGTACAGCTGGAGGTTG
>JASKGM010000007.1:8150728-8175075 GCA_034509205.1 Ceratonia siliqua
TGATAGTCATGGATAACAATTCTCCACCCTTTGAATGCTATGCAAGTCACCAATAAACAGCATGCCATCATAAGACCAACTTTTTTTTTAGATAATTACAACCACCTAACACCACTCAGTGGATTTCCATAAATATCCACATCAAATCGAGGATTCCAAATTCATCAGCCTTGCACCTGAAATATGTCCACACATCTTAACAAAAATTACTTCAAAACATCCAACTTATCATTAGCCACTTTAGTTCTATGTCAAAAGACCACATCCCAACCCCCAAGAGAGGTAGAGACAAGTTGTTCAAGGGTTTATAAGTCGTACCAGAGTCCAGAAGAAGTATTCTGAATACATATATTATAAAAACTTACATCAGCAGAAAGTGGATCCACTAACTCCACACCAGCAATGTCCAGTGAATGAGAAGAAGCCAGAGTTCCCCCACAACCAGCATGGACCATGGAAGGCCCACAACAAAATCCACGCCTCCACTGCTCTTGTATTGCAAGCCAACCATAAGGACCATCACCACAATCAGCATCCAATGCCAGATCAACAAAAGATATAGCTTGTTGGACAAGCAATGCAATGCCATCAAGAAGTTCGTGAAGTGGTTGCCTTTGACTATAAGAAAGGATACCTTCTTCATTGAATGAATTATGAGAAAAGGATGAACTAACATCCATGTTTGGTGAATTTGAAGATTTTACAACTTTTGAAACTCCTACAGTGCGCCAGACACCAACAGGTGCATTCAGGTGCCCATCAAGCATTCCTCCATCAATATCACCTGCAATTCTAACCGGTATGTTTTCTTTCTTCTTCACCTCATACTTGCCAGATACGTTGTCTGTGGTGGTACTTGGGTCACCAGGCAGCTGATTCAATAATGTATCCCCTGAAGACCTACTCAAACCAACAGGTATGAGGTTACTGGAAGAAAGAAGAACGTGTCGTAGCCTGCACATGGAAGCTTGAAACAAAACACAGGCAACATCAGTTGCCAACAAAGTCTTTGCAGACAGAAGAAAATGGTCTGCTTCAGGTGTGGCTTCAGTCATCTTCCTTAGGACAGATTTCACAATAGCATTAGAACCAATGGTCGAGAATGGAGGTGGCACCATCCCCTCAGATTTGGCAATGCTTTTCTCATTACACGTAACTGATCTTTTATCATCTACCTCTTTCCTACTCTCCACATAAGTATAGTAATTTTTTGAGTGAAGACTCGTACTAGTGTCATGTTTTCCAGAACATGTTTTTGTATTAATGGTCATGCCATTATTTCCATCTGATCCTTCAATGCAGGGAGAAGAGGGTGGCGCTGCGCCATATAAGTAGTTGTTTGAACTTGAATTTGAACTCTCCAGTTTTCGAGATTTGGGTAAATATGGGCTTCTGAATAATGTTGTTGAGAACTCACTAGTAGGAGTCTCAACAGCTCCGAATTCAGGAGCAAATGTCATCATTGCTTCACCTTTCATAATATGATCAAACTCCCCTGAAGAAGACATTGGAGTATGATTTGTTTGACCCAATTGCACGGTATTATTCAAGTTATCTTGGGTTTTGCTGAGACATTCCTCAATGGCTGCTGGAGGAGGTGGATTAAAGCTCTCAAAAGAAGGAAACCCAACAGGCAAAAGCATTTGATCTGAAACATCCATAACTCCAACTGGACTGCTATTGACATCTCCACAATCCGGGGCAGAAAACATAAGTGCCTGAGATTCTGCAGTTCCTGGGGGCTTTGCCAGACAAATGATCACAATAAGATTCGAGCATATTGATAGAGAGAGGGCGGGGTAGGGCAGAGAGAAAATCTTAGAAATGATTAAAGAGGGGATATTATGGACATTTGCAGTATCCATGCTCTAGGGTTAAGAGAAATAAATCTGAGGAAACATTGGAATTCCGTACAAGATATAATGCAATTAATGAAAGGACACTTATTTTTAAACTAAATTAAAAAAAAAAAAAGGTTCACCAAGAAATAAATGAAATAAGGTTCTTTATTTTTATAGCAAACAAATATTTACAGAGGTACATGAAAATAGGGGAACAAGATATCCTCTAGACAAAGACAATAACAAAGAAAACAGAAAAAATAAACAAGCTCATCGGCACAATAAGGCTCTCCAATTCTTCTTGCATATCTGGAAGGGAGATTCTTTATTATGATCAAAGGAACATTCTAACATAGCAAACAAATGGAATGTGCAACTGTCAGTGTATGTAGTTTTACCCATAAGAGAACTAAATTTTTCCAGTTTCCATTTATTAAGAATTAGATTGAATAACAGGCATTATTATCCAAATTAGTTGAACAGAGTCAAAAGTTAGATTATTAACACGAAATTTCACTTATCTGTTTGAGGGAAAATAGGTGGTCATAAATGCTTGAAGACTTTAAGTGTAACATGGAACCATATGAATGAGGAATTTGCAGTTTGAATGTGATACGCAACTGTCAGTTTAAACACAGAATTACTAATGACTCTTACACGACAACTTGGGTTTTTAGGGGGGAAAAAGAGTGGACAACAAAAGAGGGAATCCCCCTTATATAGTAGTGCAGATATTCAGATACCTCTCCAAAAGGCAAAACATCATTTTCAAAGAAGTCACCAAAATCACCAAACTCGGATAGAAGTGCTTGAATATCCATTTCCATGCCTCTATCATCATCATCCCAATCCCAGTAAGATCCAATTTGCTCATTTCCAACTCTTGTAATGGCTGAATTGTTAACTTCCATAGAACCAAAATCAGACATGTATGCATCTTGCATAGGGACATTTGTAGTCGTACACACTTGACTTAATGATTCTGTTACCCTTGTTCGAGGCCGCTTAGAACCCTGCACAGACATTACAATTTCCTTTTTGCTCAGTTCTACAAAACTAAGATCAGAAATCATGAAAATATCCATCCTTATGAAACCTACAATAAAATAATGAGTGCCCATCAAACAATGTTCAAGACTGACGGGTTTTAAGAATAATTGTTGCAAAACAATTTTCCTCATAATTTTTAAAATCATGCTTTAACCATCTTTATATGCATAGACCATGACTACCTTATTTACTAAGTAGTAAGCATATATGTATTCAATAAAAAGGATTCATAAAACTGCCACAGTCCACACCTTTCGTTCTTTAAATTCAGACAGTGACACATAAGATCTCTGCCCGCAAAACAAATTAAATAATCAAATTAATTTTTCAAATATAAATGATGAAATACCAATTTGGGGCCATCAATTTCCAACTGATCACCAGAAGATACCACAGACTGTCTACATGTTAAAGAATCAGCATCTGCCTCTAGTTCACTTGGTCCTGCAGTCCTGAAATCACTATCACTAGAACTGGCACTTAAGCTACTGATACTGCTACTATTACTATTGCTACTACTATCATAACCATGCTGTGTGCGAGTTCCATTGCTTTCACTCCAAGGATCTTCAATAGAATCCAGATTACCAGCGCTGCAGAAGACAGAACAATAATAAGAGTCTAAAATATGGAAATTGAGGAAGCAATGTCCCAATATCCAAATTTTAAGGAACTAGTATATTGTTTAACCAAAACCACAACAGATATATTCCAGTTTCCTTCCAGATGTGCAAAGAAAATTAACTAAAACAGGGAGTGGCAGAAGGTTTGAGCTTGAATTAATTGCTACACGTCAACGGATCTTTTACACAGAAAAGCTCACATTTAACCTCATTAATCAAAGAAGTAATAATGCAGAAGCACTATCTTCTCCTGCAAAGGAATGCATGTTCAGAGATAGAGAGAGAGAGAGCACCAACCAATGAATGAAGAAAGAGGAACCAGGCAGGGATGGTCCCATCCAATTCTGTAGCCAAAATCTGTAAATTTCACATTAATAGAGTAAGAAACATATAGCTCCTAGGAATTGAACAGCAACAGTTCATATGACAGGACAGACATATTGTACATATTTTCCTTGATAAAAAATTTATTGAAAAGCACCAAAAAGTACCAAGTAGACTAAAAAAAACAAACTATTTCAAGCAAGCAGAGGGAAAAAAAATATTATCCTTTAAATTACAAATATCCACACAAAGAAATCTAACAATCCAAATTCAATAGATTGAACCTTGCATATTTTAAATTAAATTTTAAAAGCAAAAAAATGCATTTTTTTCCTTTGTCAACCAAAAAGGTCGAAGTGTATGAAAAGGCATGCATATGGTCTAAGTAAAACTGAAGAAGGGGGAAAAAACAGGAAGAAAATCAACTACAGCAATGATAGGTGTCTTGTTTATATTTCCTATTATAAATGTCAATATATAACTACATAAACAAAAGATTTAAACAGGAAAATAAGCTGGAGCAGTCTGTCTGACAAACCACAAAAAGCAATTAATCAAAGAAAGGGGTAAAACAAAATTAGATAGTAAAGAAGCATTTAGTAGACTAGTACACAAACACAAAAGCACCTTCTCAAAGAAGACCTTGCAAATGATGTTTGTAGAACTGGGACAAGCACTGCCTCAGCCGGATATAGAAATGTTTTCTCATATTCTGACAAATGATCTGGTGATCCCTTAGGATCACTTCTTCCCAATGCAAGAGATTCAGCAGTATGATGCTTGGGTAAATTCCTGATGCTATTAATGTTTGGCTGCAAGGCCTTGTCACTTCCAGATCTAGGGAAGCCAAGACTTACTTCAACATAACAATTCTGCCCTCTCAGCTGGCAACCAAAACCCTGGGAAACATGATATGGGAGACCTACCATTCCATTTGACGCCCTAGACTTGGTAGAACTGCCATGGAACGATTAGAAATCAAATTTAGTTATGGGGATTTTTTCAGACGTCAAATGTATAGATGAAAGGGAGGAAAAGGACCTGAAATAGCCTTGCTTGACAAGATCACTTGGAGAACAACCAGTAAGGCTGCCACGTATTCCATGAGGAGAAACAATCACTGCCAAATAATATTATAAAATCAAAATCAGAAAATAAGCCAAGGAAGGCCATCTGGGAAACTTAGATGAACTTAGTGGTCCTTTCGGATATTGTTGATTATGAAGTAGAAAAGTTTAGAATGGACTAAAGAACTAGAAAATCCTTCAACCCCTCCACCCCAACAGAAAAGTAGGAAGCATTGTGATCTAGCCTTGCAGCATTAGAATGCAGGAGCCAAGGCAGTTCACATATTACACATGAAAACTTTTCACAATACTGAAACATCTTTCCTTTTTCTTATATAAATGAAGAATACAAAAAAGTAGGACATGCGATCCTCTTAGGCAGCTATGGGGCAACAAACAAAGAGAAAAGAAATGCATTAGCTTAAACAACCACCCAAATCCCAAACCCATCAAAGAGACCCTATAAAAAATTCATGAGCTTTTTCCCACAAGAGAACCAAGAAAACAATGTTTGCCCACAAAAATTGCAAAGGTAAGACTCTTTAGTTATAGACTCCCACATTCCGCTCAAATCAAATGCACCATGGTCCTGCATATATTGGGCACATCACCAAGGTCTTTCACTCCTTTTCATACTCTCAAATGCTAAAAAAGAAAACAGACAAAAATGCTCCAAAGAATTCAGGCAAACCCATTGTTCCTTAAAAATAGCAAAAGGTCCACTCCAAAGCTGCAAAGAAACCTTTCAGTGTAAATCTATAAGAATCGATTACTACTATTCTTTGAGCTTTGAATAGACATGACGTAAATCTCATGAGCTATAACAGAATGAAACGTCTTCTTTATTAATAGTCTTCTATTTTTATTTTATCATGTTCCCTAAGTGATTATTTGAGAAACAAAATGCAAAGCAAAAGAAAATCAGAGGAATGAAAATTGGCAATGAATCATGACACAGTATATGAATTGATACATTACTAATTTTCATTCCTCCCATTTTCTTTCCCTCCACATTTTGCTTCCCAAACAAACCATAAATTGTTAGCAATCACAAGAAAAGACTAGCAATTGACCTTATTTCATGACTTTTGGTGGCTATGATTAGTCACACTTAATTCACAAACAAGGGCCAGGATTAGGATCTGCAATAGTCCTAGTATTTTAAATACCTCTAGGACTCATAATAATCAACGATTTTATCATGATTTGAGACATGAGGTTTTTACAACCCTAAAGTCCTTATCTTTTTTGTTCCAACTAGAATTTCACTTAACTCTGAACTGTTGAGCTACTGAAATTCCGTCTTTGCTATTTTCTCTACATCAATTTACAATACGTTCAACTAAAGAGTGCATGCAAAACATACCCCCCCCCCCCCCCTTCCAAGACAAACCCACACACACAAATAGGCCACACACCTCACACAACTCAAATCCAAACCCTTTGGTATCAGATGCATTGTACATAGTAACATAGGTCAATCATTTGTAGCTATCCCAAAAACAGCTGAAGCTTAAATGAAACAAGATCCTCTATGTACATCAAGTTCAATACACCCCACTCACAAGTATCCGTACATGGACAATGACAGAGCAAAACACCACACACAACACAATAAAGACAAGTTACTATCATGATTATGGAAAATGGGATCAGAGAGACTTAAACTAGCAACTTTTTAAAAAAACACAATACCAAAAAACTTATATGCTTAAGCTAAAAGGAAACAGGCGCAACTATGTCAGTTAGCTTAAGACACTATCAGGACAATTCTAAACCAATGAAAACCAATAAAAGTTGAACAATCAGTCAAGCCATATGCAGGTTTGAGTGATTTTAGATGCGTAGATTAAAAAATTTGAGTTAGCTCAAACTAAGCAAAATGAAGAGAAATATACCTAATAAACAAGTAATAGGAAAAACCTAAACTATCATTGATATATAGAAAAAAATCGTACATATAAAATAATTAACCAATTGAAGATAAAATTTCATCTACCTTACAACAATAAATTAATGACAAAAATCAGACACAATCCTCTAATTTCTACTTTAAATAAAAGAGTAACGCATGCATATATTGGAATAAGTATATGCCATTCAAAAGAGACAGAGTGAGATAACTAGATAAGCCAAGAACTGAATTCCCCTTCAAATAAGTAAGCTTCTACACTTCAACTTTCGCTTCCATGTTTCTTTTCTTCAATTTCTTTCACATTGATCATCAAGGATTTGATACATAAATAATTAGCATGGACGTAAAAAAAAAAACAGTTAAGACCCACCAATTAATTTAAAAAGACTAAACTATTCCCAAAATATAAGCAGTTTCTGTAGGGATATGATAGTTTTAAAAACTATTGACCAACAAGTCAAACCATAATGTACAATTTTCTAAAATTAAGAACAAAAAAAATAATGGAACAAATAGAGTTGAAACTTGAGACCAATTAAACTGACTTAGATTGGATCAATTTAACTACTTTGTGGTTTGGCAGATTTATTACACACCACAATTATATTAATGCTCATCTACATCAACATACTTATTCCATCATGAGTACTATATTAGTATGTAGTTATACATGTATGAACAGCCAATCCATCCAATACCTCTGAATATCCAAAACAGAAATTCTCTATGAAAAGAAAAAAGAAACAAGAAACAAAACTCAATACAATAAAGCTCTTCAATTCCAATTAAATATCTGTAATACAACAAAAAAGACCTTAAGCATAATAGCAAAGTATGCCAAATGCACAATGCTGTCCCAAAGAAAAGGAGTCTCTATAATCCAATCCATGAAAATTATAGCATTCCTCTCTATTCTTATGCACCAAATAGCAAGGGCATGCCAAATGCACAATGGGGTTCCAAAGAAAAGGAGACTATAATTCAATCCATGAAAATTATAGCATTCCTCTCTATCCTCATGCACCAAAGCAAATCAAGCATAGCACAAATTGCACTTGTTTTAAACTTTCTCCAAGTAAAATAATTCTGATAGGTAACAAAAACCTTCTACCAGAAATTTTATATTTCCTGAGTAGTTAGAAACCCCTCTTGCATTTTAAGACATTTTACCACATATCAGAGAGTAAGACAGACAGATAAAAGGACATTAATACCGAGAATCAACTTTGAACAAAAAAATCCAAGCAGAGAAAGCATACCAACCTGGAAGTCTATATTTCGCATCCATAGAATGTTTTAATACTTTTTCCAGATCACCTGTGGAAAGTGTCCGGATATGCCTAATAATAGGAAAAAGCAAAATGTAAACATTTCAGTGTAAAAGAGCCTATTGACCAACCAAAAAGTTTAAAACTAGCATACTTTGAGGACACAATGACATGTACAAAGATTGCCTCCTCGGTCGCTGCAAAGATGAACTCAACTGTAGGTTGCCCTCTCCTGTTGATATGAAACATGCAGTGGCAAATTAAAAAATGGAATTTTTATAAACAAATAACCAGGCCACACACAGAAAGCACTAAAGAATTTAAGTCACATGCATAATTCATACACATTGCATTGTCCAATCAATCAGCTTTGGTGGGATCTGGATTTTGTATTATTTTGGGGTCAAAATTCAAATATGCCTAAATCTATAAGAAACTTGACGTCTGCTGGGAAAGAAACCTGATATGGTACAAGTACAAGTTATTTTTGAAAGTTGTTCCAGCATAAATGATTTGATACATTTTGCATGAAAGAATAGTCTTATCAAACAATGTAATCAAAAAAGTGGATTAACTTCAATATCAAAGGTGAGGAGAAACCAGGAAAGGAGCCAAAGAGAAATGTGCATAAGTAGTTTGCTTTCTTCATTCTACTGTCAAGAAGATGACTACTTTGGATTTAATGATATCCTTGAACTTTAAAGTGTAAATATATCTTTTCTTTCTTTTGTCAATTCTTTTTTTTTTTTCTTTTCTTGTGTTGTGGGAGGTCAGGAAGAGTGTAATTTATTTTACACTTGATTAGCATAGGCATCGTGGCACTTCATAATATATAACTATTGTTACTACTTATAATATTCCTGATTTTTCTTCTTTTGTCAAAAAAAAAGTAGAAATGGACTGGAAAATGCATCAAAATGCATTACAAAGGAACGGCAATACAAAAAAAAAAAAGATTTGAGCAGCTTTTAATGTCCCATTTTACCAAATTCTTCAGATAATAAGAACATGAGCACTTTTGTTTATTAAAATCTTGTGAACAACATCTCTTTAACTCATCCTAAGGATAATAAATCTAGTTTATCCAACCTTTTAGCACCTTCTTTGCACCCCAAAATTCATCCCCCTCCCCTTTTATAATTAGAATCCTATGCTACTATAACAATTTGCCTATATATCTCACATCCTCAAGAGTAGTTCTTAAACCCAGATTATTTCCTGCTTTCAAAATAGCTGCTACAACTCTCTTTTGGTTTCAGTAAATCTTTGCCTTCAATTTAAAACCTTCCAAGTTCCACCAATAAGTTAATATACAAATTATAAAAGCATTCTTATTCAACTCCAAGCCCTAAGCCTATCTTGGTCTATCAATAGAAGCTACCATTTGATTACACTAGTACTACCAATCTTAAAATATCTACAACATACCTGAACAGTTGTTCATTTTGACATTGATGATACTTTGAAAATACATCACCATATCTCATGTAGGAAAGTCCAAGCAGTGCTCTGCCAAATTTAATAAAAGAAATGTCAAGTTCGGATGAAGATTGATTTCACTCTGAAGAGTTCGATAATAAATTATTAGCCACCTTTCTACACAATTCCTTAAAGCCTGAGACAGAGCAGCTGCAACCTCTTCTGAATCCCCAGGAGCCAACCAGATCCCAGATGCAGCAACTTCAAAGAACAATTTTTTTCCAAGTAAAAATATAATTAGAAAAACAAAAAGGTGGGAGAGCTCTACGTCAACAAAAGCCAAAATAATAAACAGAAATTAGAATAAACTATATTGCATTAGTGAATTATTCTGTATAACGCTTATACTTTATAATGAGATCTGAAAATGAGTCACATGCAACTTTAAAGAAGAGGACGTAACCATTCACAACAAAAGTTCAGGTACATATGATACCCCTTAATCTGGATACAGCAGGCTGAGCAGTCTCAACAACTGATGAATGACGTCCAGGAAGAAAAAGCCACAGCTTAATTTTTTCATCTGCATATTTGGTACAGAAAACAGAAATTAGATAACTAGAAAATGGGTAGATACTTCCACCCTTTCCTTCATAAAAAAGACAACACATAGCACATGGTTAATCTATAACCACTGGGTCAGATATCTCTACCAGGATTATGCAGACCCTGAGATGGATCCCAGGGTCCAACAAAGGAATTGGTCCATGTGCTGAGAAACCCATCCTTCTGCAACTGCATATGTGATGAAAGCACCAGTAACATTGCAGCATCTTTCTGATCCACTTTTAAACTGCTTGAACAGAATGAAACCTTAAGTATTATCAAAATAATATACAGAAGAAATTAACAAACCATATAATATTCTACTTTGGCTAGCATTTATTTGGGAAAAGAACTGAGAGAATATGTCCTGTAATATAACCTTTTGTCAGGTAAAGGGTTCAAATCAGGTTCATGAGGGAGAAACTGAAACCATGATATTTGATGAAGACCTCCCTGCACAAATTTTCAACAACATAGATGCATATACGGGTGTGTATTAGAAATATAAATAAACATCTATATACATAGACATATATAAAGGAATAGTGTGTACTTTCAGCATGAAAAATCTAATATAACAATGATGTACATCTTGAAGATCAAATCCAAAATCTTTCCACAAATTTATTTTATCCAAAACTATCATATAGTGGACATGTACGTACTTAGATTTGACTCTCTGTTGGGGTTTTGAAAAATAGTGTTCATCAAGGGGAAATCTCCACAACATGCGAAAACAAGTATTGAGTGTGAATTCCTAAAGAGAAATATAAAACCATTGCACTGAGAAGTGCAAAAAATTTAGTAGGTTTTACCCTGTTCAGAGCAATAATCAAAGTTTTTTGTCGAGAAATATGAAGAGCAGCTAAATCATTTGCAGGCATGTCTTCTAAGGGAAAATGTGCTCTTTGGGGAGATGCTGACTTTTAGAACTACCTCCAAGAGAATTATCTCCTCATCTATTTCCAATTGCTAAAGAAAGCAATCTACAATTCTACTTGTTTCCAGTCCTCATGTTTGAGAAACTTATCATATTATAAATTTGATTTAATGGAAGCTTGTTTCAATCTATTATATAGGCAGAGTTTCATGAAGCAGGCAGGGATATATCATGTGGATGTTAACCAAGAACGCTAGCTTTGAGCTATAAGCTTTTGTTTCCCATTTTTTACAATGGTTTCGGTCTTGGAAGGAGGCATTTGAACTTGAGATCTCCCACTAAACCTACGGGTCATTTTCTTTTGATTTGAGATCTCCCCCACTAGACCAACAAGTGTGAGGTCCCAGACTCTCAGTTACTTTGTGTTTTCATGAAAAGAGTGAAGAACTTCAAGCCTTCAACTGAGGCCGATAACCATCTATGTAAAATAAATAAATAAAAATAACAAGGTGATTTACAGTGTTATTAGTTCTCAGTTTTGTTACTTGTCTTCAAACTTGAGTTTAGCATGTTCCCAGACCTCATACTCTGTTACAGCAGTTTGATAAGTAGTAATTGAGCTTCATGGGCAAGGAAAAACAAAAATCCGGGAAGGGAAACCGGACTCCAGACCCTAATTCATACAATTCCCAGTGCAAATAAGAGGTCGAGAAGCAGTTTCAAGCTCGGATATTAAAAGATAAAAGCAGTGAGAAGAAAAATACTTACGATTTTGAAAACATTAGTCCACATAACTTGAATATGGTTCTGAAGAGTCGGGAATGGTCAAACGGCTAGTGCGAGGAGAAGAATGATGGGTACCCGTACATCGAAAGCAACAGTCAGCTCGAAAACACGATGGAAGTGAATTAGGGTTTGAGGTAGCAGACGCAATCACCACTCAGAACTCACAAACGGCACTGAGATCGATCTGAGTATGCGACAACTAGGACTATGAGACGTATACGTATATGACGGACGCTGGCAGAGGCGAACGAAATTTGCACTTTGATTCGAACGCCGATCCCAGTTCGCGTCCCTGATTGCAAGCGCACGCGCCAACATAAAAGAATGTGCGCAGATATAATGGAAATAATATTTTTCTTTCTCTCTGTTTTTCTAAGAATTATTCTCCAAGACAAGGGCTGAACAAATTCAACAATTTATGTTTTCACGTAATATTTGATCCAGGCCATGATGTGTATAGATATGTGTGCATCTTTTTTTTCTTACCTTCTTTTCAACGATTCCTAATTGTGTTTTTTATACAATAAAGTATCATATGGGCCTGAATGAATTAAAGTCTTGTAACAATTTTAATGATATATTTCTTATATTAATTTAGTATAAAATATGATATTTATTAAGGTATATTTAGATTATTCGGATTTTTTTAATTTTTATTTTAAGAATAATAATTTTTAAAAATTATTAAATCATAATACTTAAACAAATAATAAATTTTAAAATACAAATAAAAATAATTAAATAAATAACATAATAAAACACCACAAAATATATTCTCTTATTATTTTTTGATTCTTATAATAGATTTCTTATATTCTCCTATTATATATTTCTTGCGTTAATTTTATTAACCACTTGATCTAACTTTAATAGATAGGATACTATATTCTTAGGATATCAGATCGTTGTTCATATTTTTTTATTATCTTTTATAAAATATTTATTTATTTATAAAAAAGAATTATTCTCTTATGATATAATATATCATATAATAAATATGTTATAAAAAATAAAAAAATAAAAAATAAATGAATAGTGCCTCGGGTCCATATATGAATTTAGTACCAGTATCAATAAATAATTTTGCCTAAACTAGATTTCCAATTTAAGCCTTTTATAAATAAAGACACGCCAATAGTTAGCTTCGTAAGTTACAAAATAAATATTTTTACTAATAATATGATAATTTGATAGAAGGTTAAATTCTTATTATAATTCCTTAAGTTCTCATTAAGTTTTATTTTGGTTTCTTTTTTTTTATCTTAATATTATCTTTTAACTTTTAAGATGGTTCTAATTTTGTCTTTGAAGTCAACTTCATTAAGTAAGTCGGTGGAAAATATTAAATGTGCAAGATGAATACTCACGTGAACTAGTGGATGCCATAGACAAAATTGGAATTATTTTAAAATTTAAAGACCAATATTAAAACATACAAATAATATATCAAAACCAAATCTAAGATAATTAAATGATCAAAATATGACTTTAACAATTTATTTTTAATATTAATATAATAATATATTACAATATACAAATAAATTGATATATTCACATAAAATATCAAATATATTTTTAAAAAATATTAATTATTATATTAACAAAGCTAACAAGTAATTTATCCATTATATTAAAAAATTAATTTTTAAAATAATATTAATGTTTAAAGCTAAAATAATAAAATATCAAATAGAATATAAGTAATGTTTTTATGTGGCCATGCCCAATATTTTTAATTCTTTTCCTCTACCCCATTTATCATGTACTTTTTGAATCACTTTGTCAAAATTGTAAGTGGTTACTGGTAATGATAAATTTCATCAGAAAATGTTTACCACTTTGATTATTTAGTAAATTACCCAATATGATTTTAATCTTAACAATCAACCCTCTTACTAAGTAAGCAGGGGTTACTTGGAATTTGATTCAACAAGTATGTCATTGACCAGAATTGTTCTCAATTTCCTGATTATGAGCCATTGTAGTTTTAACAAGGGTTTTTACTTTTAAACTTTGTAGTGGTTTAGATAAAATTGTCAAGAAAATAAGAATTTGGATAAAAGATCGCTTGACAATTTGTATACTAATAACTTTGCTAATTTATTGATATTAGGTTGCAAACATTTTTGTTGTGAATTATATAATTTTTGGAACAACGCTTCTCTCACAATTTGTTCTTTACAAAGTCTCACAAAATGTTTATGTATAAGTTACGTATTTCATATTGTATTTTTCTTACATATCACATCCTCCTTGCTTTACGCATGACTCCTTTGTGAGACTCATGAAAAAATATTTTGTGAGACAAGTATATTAGATGTTTGGGCATGTGAAATACAAAATAATAATAATACAATTTTAATTATAAATATGCACAAATGAGATAATTATATTTTAATTACAAAAATTTAAGTGAGACTATTGGTTTTAAATATAATTATCTTAGTATAGTTTATAAATTATAAATCGAAAAAGTTTCCGTTACTTAATTTTAATGCCACGAGTATCTTTACTTTGAATAATTGTTTGTTTTAAATAATATTTCTATGAAAACTTGTCCTCAACTGCTGAGAATCACTAGAAGTATACAATTTAAGCATTGCTGCAGAATGTGTTTTTTTTTTTTCATGTGTCTTTCAATTATGGTTTAAGATTAGAGTGGATCCGGATCCGGATTCAATTGCATAAGATTTAGTCAAATTTTGATCATATAACTTGTGTTGAACGATCAAAATTTATAGATATTTTTTATTTTATTTTTTTAATTAACACACATACTAAATGAATTTTTTTAAAAAAAATTTTGATTAAATTATGCCTGTCCAATCAAAATTGGACAATTAAAATTGATAATTTGGAACCAAAATCTTGACTGTACGGATCCTGACACGATTGGAGTGAACTCAAATATAATCAAAAAAATGTTAGTATATTATACAATTCAAACTAAAGACATATAACCCAACAAAATCAATTCAATTTATAAAATGTTGGTTTGAGTTGTAAAGTATACATTTAAAATATAGTTTTGAGGTGTTTATTAAATCGCTGTATAAAAATAAAGACAAATTAGTTTAGTCTAAAATAAATTTATTTAGAAATCTTAAAAGAAATTTATGAAAGAAAATAATATTTTAACTTTTAAATATACATTTTATATAGATATATTTATTTAAATAATAATAATAAATAATTAAATTAAGTTGAGTTATATTAATTTAGACAATAATTATTTTACAATCTTATTTTTAAGTGGTTCTATTATGTTATTTTTTTATTTTTTATCTTAATTTTTTTATTTTTTAATATTAATTAATTATTTAATATTATCTATTTTTTAGAATAGTTTGAAATATTTTTTATAATTTTTTACTTAGGAATAAATAATATAAATAAATGTAAAATTTTTTTAAAAAAATTATAAAATATTTTATAAATTTCTAAAAAATATATATGATATAAAAATAATTAATTAATATAAAAAAATAAAAATAAAAATGATAAAATAAATAATACTTACCCTAAACCCCCATTTAAGGGAGTATTCACCATTAATTTATTAATTTTTTGACCTCAACTTAATCTAATTCAATATTTTTTTTAAACAAAATTAACTCACCTCGATCAATCCAACGTATATAAAAATTTAACACCCTGTTTGGTTTATGTTTTAAAAATTATTTTTTTTATTTTTTTATTCTGCATAAATAAAAAAATTCATTTGAATAACTATTTTCATAAATTATTTTTAAAAATTATTTTTTAAAAATAATAACTAAAAAATAAAAAAACAAAAATAATTTTTTGTATATTTTAACTTTTTTTGTTATTTATTTTTTAAAAAATATAAAAAATAATTGATAAAAGATATTTTTATTTAAATAAATTTTTTATTTTTTTATCTTATAAAATTATTTTTTAAAATTATTTACAAAATTTATTTTAAAAAACAATAAAATAAAAATCTTTACACACAGCGCCTAAACCAAACAACATTTTGATTTAGGTTGACAGATTCGGTCTAGTTTGGGTTTTGAACCGTGCTTGAATTTCAATTTAGTTTTTACCCGTGTTCGCTGCCATAGAACGTTTGTCGACCAAAGTTATGATGCAAGCTGTGCAGCTGAGCAAGGTGCTCTCCAAGCCTCGCTTCGTTGCATCAACTTCCTCACTTCGACTTTCATCCTACCTTCACGCTTCTTTATCATCAACCGCCTCTTCTGCTTCTTATTCTTCTTCATCCTCTCCACCACCGTCGTTCCCATTACCTTCTCCGGCTTCTTGTACCTCCACCGCCGCCACCCGCACCACGTGGCCTTCCTCCACTCTCAACCTGCTTTGCTCTCCATGGTCTGCCATTCAATGCCGAGGAATGAAAGTCTCCGGTTCTGATGTAAGCTTTACAATTTTCTGCACCAGTTCTTCGAAGCGATTGTTTTGCTAATAGCAGGTTTTTGGGTATTGTTAAAGGATATCATTAAGATTTAGTGTATAATGATACTCACACAATTGTTGGAGCTACATCTCGCCACAACTGCAGATTTATCTGAGTTTGTCTAAATGCATGTTCCGATAATCTATGTTTTTCTCTACGAAAAAAAAAAAAGGCATTTTTAAAGAAGCTAACAATTTGAGCTCCTGAAAAAAACATAAGAAACTTTTGACGGTTGAAATTTTTAAATTTTTTTATATACCAAAAGTACTTTTATACTTTTGCAAGAAAAGCCCCATCCAAACGGACAAGTTGAAAAAAAACATAAGTAGGTTATGTAAACTCAGATGCGATATGCAGTTGTGATCAATTGGAAATACTCAGATTTTATTGCTCATCATTATTAGATAGATGCATGATTATTGTTCTTTCCAGACACAAGATTTCAGCTTTAATTTTCTGTTCTGGAATAAATTTAGATTCATAATTTTTCCTACTTGCGCTGCAGGTTAGAGTTGGAAATATCATTGAAAAACAAGGTTGCTTTGAATTACAGTACAGATTTTGATGTGATTATTGAATTTAGGTGGTCTACTATGATATGTATAGTTACTAACTAGCTCAGTTTGCATTTCTATTGTTGTGGATATGCTACTTTCAGGGCGCTTATATGAGGTAATTACTAATTAGTGGAGCAACTTGTGGTGAAATAATATTCAGAGAAGTTTGTTAGACAACGTCTGTTCTGATTTGATTGTTTAAATCTGATTAGGTCGTTAAAGTGGATCATTCTCATGAAGGAAGAGGAAAAGCGACGATCAAGGTTTATTCTCAGCTTTTCTCCTTCCATTTTTTACGATGCCTGATTGGATAGTGACCCTAAACGGACAGCTTATTCAGGATGACTTGGTCCTTAAATTTTTTTTTTTTTTTCTTCCAGCTGCTAATAATTGAAATTTATTTCTCATTAGCATTGAAGTGGAATATATGTGTTGTGTGCACAAGGTGTATATTTTCAACTGTCTTAAATCAGGAAATGAGAAGTAGCATAGTAAATTATTCACTAAAGGCTTTCATGTAAGAACATACCGTCTAAGGGAATAAGACTATGAGAGGCTTGTTGACCATTATGTGAAGGGAAATTTTTTTGGGCACTGTATAGACTCTTCAAAGTTACAATTCACACATTGAACCAACTCCATATCTTTACAAAATAGCATGCCTTCATCCTGTACTGCAAAGTTTTCTTCAAGAATTTTTTTTTTCTTGTTTCACTTATATGAAATATGGAGAAGCATGTAGACAAATAATAATGTACTTGCATAGGAAAAAAATCGTTCTCTCTTTTTTGTTGTTATACTTCATTTAGGCCTGCCAACAAACAAGTTATTCTACGAAGGAAACAGTATATGCATAACCACAAGGATTTTTTAGTGATCTATGGGCATGTTTATTGGCTCAAATCCAAATTTTAGAGAAGTATCCACGAAGCTGTTAGTTAATACAATTCACTTGAGTTGACATTAGGAAAGTTTGACATTAGAAGCAACTGCATTGAGGAAATTGGGTTGACTAATAATTAGTAAATTTTCATGACATTTACCAATAGGTGTCCACACAACACCTCAAGTGGTCTTATTAGTTCATTTGATTAGATATAAAATTTGCCCAAAACGGTGTTGATTTATGTTTAATCCTAACCTAATATCCTTTTCTGATGGGTAACTTGTTAAGTGGCTTTATGATATTTAAATAAGGACTCTTCATTGTCAAGTTTTATCAGTAAAGTGCGTATGAAATAAAGGCATTTTCATTTTGCTTGGTTTGCCAAATGCTTTACTTCTTTATGCTGCTGTTATTTGATAGAGTTGTAACTTCTGGACTCACTTTGCTTTTAAATTCATTTATAACTAAAATTTTTGCTCTTTCTAATGATAGGTGGAACTTCGTGACATTGGCTATGGAAACAAGGTAACACAACGATTTGGCACAGATGAGGATGTTGAAAGTATGTCCATGGTTAAAATAATAAGTACATATGTTAGATTGTCTATCTAATTGTTGATGTAGATACTGTGTACTTTTCTACCTTTCTTATATAATGATATTTTTTCTTTCATAAAGATCACAGGCTTAAGAAAAATCATTGTTTTATTTAGAAACACTACTTGATAATACCCATGGAGTACCAGGCCATAATAATTGTGTCCCCAAGCAATCTCAGTTTTGTGCTCAAATTAAAAATAATAAATTAAGTAATCCAGGGCTGGGTTATATACAAGACATATCTATGTCAGATTATGTAGCCAAATGTGGAGGGAGGGATTGATATACACTGTTAGGCATGTTTGCTTATACATATGGGGTCAAAGAGATGCTATATTTGTATAAAACAATAAACCTGCATAATTTGGGGGTGGGTGGGGATTGGAAGGGGAGAAATTAGTCTTGATGAGTTGATTACACCTTTGAATCCTGAATCCTGGAATCATCTAGTACACAGTTTGCTGCATATTTCTGTTAAATTCATTGTATTTGAGTTAGACTGTCCTTCCCCAGGTATATTGCTATGCTAATTTGTGTTGACTTACCCCTACAAAGGAAAACACAAACTGAAGGAATATATTGGTAAACACATGAATCAGAGAATCCTTTCCTTTGGTGTCTTGTTTTATTCTGCTGATCCAATCAACCTGTTGGCAGGCAGTGCATTTTCTATACTTGGGGCATTTCATAATTTAGAAGATGATAATTTGGAAGTTGAAGTGTGGGAAAATATTCGCTCAATCTGGTTATTGATGAGTTAGGACAGTTTTTTTTTGCTGACTATTAATTGAGTTGTGTTAATTTTCTGTGCTAACAAATCATATAAATATTTGCAGGGGTCTATGTGCAGGAAAAAAATTTCATGTATATGTGCATGGATCATGACGGCACAGTAGTATTAATGGAGTGAGTTTTTACATCTTTCATACTAGTTTGCTGTTGAGTGCAAGAAATTCTTGTCATGCAAAGTTGATTAATGTGGTCTATTTGTGTAATTGTGACCAGCCCTAATACATTGGATCAAGTGGAATTGTCCAGAGACTTATTCGGCAAGAATGCTATATATCTACGAGGTAGATACATACCTATCACTGTGCCATCCATTGTCAATGCTTCTTTTTTTTTTTTTTTCCTGATTTACAATTTATAGTGGAATGATTCTGGATTTTGTCAACTGTGCTTCTACTCTAAAGATAACACCCTTGTCTTAATAAGCTACCAGTGTGCTACCAATCATTCTCTGACTTTTGTCAGCCATGCTAAGAGTCACTGCCGGATTCACTACTATCTATATTGCTGCATGCTACTTGAGCTTTGGCTTAGTGGGAGGTTTGATTCCCCCTTCCCAGCTAGCATTGTCTAGCTCCCAAAGATGGGCATATATACACATATATATATATATATATATATATATATGCAGACACACATACACACACATATATATTGTTGCATAATTAATGTAATGACTAGTGCCCAAGTGCGTTCCCTGAATTTTCTGCTACTCAATTTTCTTATTTCGTAAGGCAATTACTTGCTTATGTAGTTTATATTTGAGGATTTTCTCTCCTTCCTATAGCTTCTTAGCTATCTCCCCCATGTCTTTCTGAATGTGGTGTCCATAAAGCATCCATAAAATTTATTAAGGTTGTTCTTATCAATGGAGTGTTCTATTCGCATTCTTTACAGTATCATTGTTTTTTTTTGGGAGTAATTATTTATGAATGTAACTATCTCTTAGTTCCTTCATTCCTTCCTTCAGTTATTAATTATCAATTGTTGTCTGGTTAACAGATGAAATGAAAGTTAAGGTACAGTTTTATGATGACAAACCTTTATCTGCATCTGTTCCAAAACGTGCAACATGTACCGTAAAGGAAGAGATTGCAGCCACACCACGGTATATGTCATTACCTGAATAAAAATCTAATTTTGCATTTTAAAAACATGTGTATTATCTTGTTACCTTGTCATTAGCTGTTGTTGATTATTTTCCTTCATTTTTGTGTATGTATGTCTTAGAACATTGTCTGGCAAAATATGCAAGTATTATTTTAGAAACTGCCCTCTTATTGATTCAAGCATTAGGCTTTAGTGCTATGGGCTTATCTTCCCCTAGATCGAGTCCGAACATCAAGCCTCCATACCACAACTTGTGATGCCTAAGGCATCATAGGTGTGAAGAATGGGTTTTTTCAATTCAACTTTTGCCGTGGTTTCTTCAATTTGACATCCTGTCCAGACTTTTCTTCACCTAATTCCTTCTTGCTTGAATCTACCCTAAATGTTTCAAATCTTAAATTTGATTTCACAGTTACTGTTCTTTGTACTCAAACAGCGACCAATTGGATCCTTAATTACCATTTTAGTGCTTGCAGGCTGTTAGAGATATTAATAAAACCATTACAAGGCCTTCTTGTAAAGCTGAAGCTTCTAAGTTGAATTGGTCTTTGACATGGTGTCAAAGCCTTCATAACCAAGTGGTGATCTGTAGTTCCTTACTGCCCGTCTACTCCCATTGTCTTAATTAAATTAAATTTATAACACAAGGTATGGTAGGCCCATGCTTAGTCCACACTTAAGCCCAAAAGGTTTTGCAAGGGGATAAAACCATTCCAAGGCATTCTGTAGTTATTCATATGGTATATAAAATTGCCGAAAGTCAAACCCTGCTATTTTAAACAAATCCAAGAATGGGCTCACTGTGATAAGAGCCCTTTTGTTGCATTCCCTCTAAATTTAGCTCATGTAGCAGATGAAAAGCCAAAAGGGAAGAAAATTAAACAGAGAGAAGAAAGATCCCCCCCTTGTTAGGTTTATGGTTCAATACCTATGTGGGATTGAAAAGACGAGTTGATTAGAGCAGTCCTTATTTTCTGTAATTATTTTCTTGCATCATGTACCAAAGAATAACATAAACCATTTATAATTCCTAATTGTGGGAGAATGCTGATTATCTGGTGTAGTTTGCTTCTGATTTATTTTCACCCTATTCATACGCTTTATATTTCTTATTTTCTTGTGAGATGCATCAATAACAAGGGCAGTAAAGAAAGTAGAAGGATTTGGTAGCAGCAGAAATTTACTTGACTAATAATTTGAATCTTACATGCATGATGACAATAGTACACATAGCAATCTTGAAGTTAACTTTTTGAGATAAAGCACCTCAGCTTCTCTTCGATCTACATTCTTTTACTTATAGAATGTAAAATTCTTGTACTGACGTTTTTTTTTTTCTTTCTTGAATTCAGGAATAAAAAAGTAGTACTGGACAATGGGCTTATAGTTGAAGTAAGTCATGCTTTTTTCCCCTTCAATTTTATAAGTAAGTGATAAAAAGTTACTCACTTGTGTAACTGACCTATGAAAGCCAAAACACAACTCACATCTTCACCAAAATAGGAAAAACATCACAATTAGCCACCTGCGATTTCCCATGAGTCGCACAACTAATGGAAACCAAATCCAAATTCAAAATTTTCTGACAATAGACACCCAACCTAAATCTTCACTAGAATTCAAGAAACAGCCAGACTCCAACCATACCACAGAAAAATAACAGAAAAAAAGAAAGAAAAGAAAACAGTAAACTGCAACACCCAGACCACTACGCTACTACAGTTGTCTCAATGGAAATTCAAATAAACTCCATAACAGAAAACAACACCTCAAGCCAAGACAGAACTGTGTGACTGTCCAAGAGAAAGAAAGAAAGACCAATTTGCAACTAGAAAAAGCCGAAAAATGCGACATCACCACCAGGAGAGGGAACTGTAAACATGCCACAAAACATGGATACCTCTTCAAAGGGTCACTGTGATTCACTCAAGTGCAGCAATGTGAACAACAAAATCAGCCTGATGAAGCGACTCAGCCAAGCCAACCAATACCCCAAGTAATAGCGGAACAGGTGCTATTCTTCCATTTCCACAGCCAACAGGGATGTGCAACACCAACCAAAAGCTTCCTTATAAGAGAGAAGGGTGTGACTCCTTTAACTAGAAAAGAACCAGCCACTTTGTCAAGAAAACAAGCCACCCACTCAACTGATGTAACTTGACTTTTGAACTACTAGGTGAATTATTTTATTTTAATTTTTTTTTTGGAAGTGCCTAAAACTAGGGTTAGGGTTCAACTGGATGATATCTAGGCTCTAATACCATGTTGAGAAAATAGGGAGGGCAAAAATTCTGTAGAAAAGGAAGGGACTAAATGAAATATATTATTGGAAGACTCAATGATGGTGTACATAACAGTATAACACTGACCCCCTCAACCTCTATTCATACTAATACTATGACCATAAAATGACACTTGTATCCTTTACGTTGGTCGCACCACAAGTAACTCTTCTTAATCTAAGACCTTTCTAAATTAATACAAAAAAAAGACTTTTCTAAATTCTTAATACCTCTTAACAAAAAGGAGTAGATTCAAAGACAATTTAGCTGACACCAAATAATGGCCAAAAATCAAGAATAAAACAATGGTAAACCTTCTGAGTATGTGAATAACCCAAAAACACACTTCAAAGACATATAATCCCATTTTGTATTCTGCTGTCTCACATCATACTCAAAATGTGTCAAAAATGAACAAGGACTATAGGGAAACAACATTGAATATGGAATCTGGCTGCCAAAATAGATGGCGTGCAATTAAATAGATTGTAGCAGTATGCACATCACCCTAAAAAACTTTAGGAAGTTCCATTTGAAACAATAATGGTCGGACAACTTCCTTAAAAAAATAAATAAAATATGTTGTGTATATCTAATTATATGTATGTACGGATGTACATTTGTTGTGTTGTGTCCTTTGTTGTGTTATTGATCCATATCTGTGTTGGTGTTCGTGCTTCTCAGGTTTCCTCTCTTCCAATTCCAAGGATGTGATAAATGAAAAAGTTGCTTAGAAATTTATATGCCCTTAATCTTTGCTAGAAACTTTTTCCATTGTAATCACCTGCTATGAAAATTGAAAGCAAAATGAAATTAATTAAATACTAATTGCTGATAATGCTGACTGCCTATGTCTTGTTTATATGTATGACAAATGGCTCCCAGGTACCGCCCCACATTGTAGTTGGTGATGCCATAGTTGTTAATACAGAGGATGACTATTACATGGAAAGGTAACTTGCTGTATATAGGTTTCGAAGATAAAATTGATGATACTCTTCATTTTAGTATAATCCTGATTTCTATTCATGAACTTGTTTCTTTTGCTTTGTTTTCATTTTTGTTCCTTTGTTATGGAGTATATCTTGTAATTTCCTTCCTTTTGTACTCCGGTCTCTTATTTTCTTTCTCTCAAACAAGAAAAGGAAAAAAGAGAAAATCATTCTCTATAGTGGATTTAGCATTCTTAGGTACCATTTTTAATCTACAATTATCAACTTGTCATTCTAGTTATAATAATTAATAGTGTCACTTTTTAAAAATGCTTGAAGCCATATTAGTTAATATTAAAGAATTCTTGCAATTGGTCCTTGTAATATTTTCATCTCTAGGGTGATGTAGAAGAGGTTAGGTGGGGGCATGATTTCTAAATGGAATTTGCATTCCATTGTTTAGTGGCATCCTTATCTACTATATAGGGAGCTAATTTTGCATGGAATAATTATTACGAACCCTTTATTTATTTTCACTCTGAAAAACACTTTGATGGGTTTAATTCTGTTCTGGATCATTGAAAAACTCACATGGTGGAAATTTGCTTTTCTTGTAATGTAAGTGGAAAATGGAAGGAAAACTTTACTGTATGACAAAATGTATGTATGGTCTGCGAAGAATAATACCAAAGGAGCTGAACATTTACAAATTACAATTGTGTTATGGCCCGTTTGGGAGCACAAAGCTGCTTTTTTTTAAAAAAATAAGTGGTTTTTCTGATTTTGGCCGTTTGTCTGGGATTATTTCCAGAAGTGATTATTTTAAAAATAAGCAGCATTTCTGCTTATTTTTGAAGCAGGAAAATGTTGCTTAAAAAATAATCAGGTCCAATGGAAGAGAAAGAAAATTTTATAGATAAATATATCCCTAAAATATTTCATAAATTTTCTAAAAAGCACTTGTATATGTCATTTTT
>JASKGM010000007.1:8178410-8204679 GCA_034509205.1 Ceratonia siliqua
AAATTTATGTATAATATAGTATTATATGTACTATTAATATAATTAATTTTATATAATTAGAATTTCATCTAGTTCAATCGATTGACCTATAATTTGAATAGATTTTTAAAACCGCTAGAATACATGAAAAGGTTAAAAAAAAATAGGTAGGAGACAACCAAAGTTTGTAGTACTTATTCAATTTTAAATTATTTATCATTTTAAGAGTTGTATTTTATTTTAAATTATTTACCGTTAAACATTACTAATGAAGTATTAATTTAATATTTTTTTAATATTATTTCTATTTATTGTTATCTTTAATAAAATAGTAATAATATTTTAAATTAACTTTAATAAAAATAATTTAATTAAATATAATTATTTTTTATTAAAATTAAAATTATTTAATATTTATCTTAATTTTTATGTCATAATTTTATCTCACAAATAATTTAAAACGAGGAATAACTCATAAATGACCTCGACTACTTGCGTTGTGACGAACCGGCCGGTTCGCCGCAAAACTACCATGGAGTAAGAACTAACGAAAGAAATCGCAGTTATGTGCTTTAACTTGGAGTTGGAAGCCATTCAGCACTACGAGATTTGGAAAAAAGAAAGAAAAGGAACGGGATTTGATCTCAGCCAGGCCATTGAAGCATTCCTTTCCTTCCCCGGTGTAACGGCATATAAAAACATTTGCCGGGAACAAAACATGAGAGCATAAGAAAAATAGTACATTGGATACGAGAAGGAGGAGTTTGCTGGAGTTACCACCGGCTAGAATAACGACTTGGAAGTCCATCATTAGAAAGTGGATTTTCAGACGGTTTTTTTAGTCCTCGGTGTTCTCTGAACTGTGAAAGAGGGCTCTCGGAGGGTTTTCTGAATTGTTAATTGATGCGAACAAATTTCCCACGGAGGTAAGTTTTTCACCCATTTTTGTTCTCCCTCCTTTCTCTCACTCTCTACGAGTATAAAAAAAAATCAAGTATCACTTCAAGTGAGAAACAGAAGTAGAGACTCAAACGTTGCCAAAACTATATCCTTTTATGCGCTCATCGTTCTCTTCTTCCCGTACCCCTATCACTCTATTCTCCATTTTTGTTCTCCTTTAAACCCTTCTCTTCTTTCACTGGCGGAATCAGTGTCTTTGGGTTTTCATTGCCGTCGAACCAAAACTTATTCTTTCTATACATAAAACCAGCAGTTTCTGCGTTAAAATTACTAATCTTTGCCGAGTTGTATTCAGTGACTAGTCAGAAAATCATCCGTTGTCAGGTTGGATCGATTGAAGATAGCGGCAGCTACAGAACAAAGCGCAGATCACCGTTGTAGCCCTTTTAACCAGTGCTATTTGATTAGGTATAATTATCGATTTTAACCCTTGCACAACCCCTTTGATTCTTGTTCCCTTGGGTTTGATACGTTTTTGTCTTGATGAATATTGGGTTTTCTGATGTTGAGATGGGATATCTCACTTTTAAAATATTGAGTGTAACACGACGTGGTCAAGGCTGAGAGCGAGCCTGGCTTATGCTAAATTGGCTTTAGGTAGAAATTACATGATTTTGGTTTGCTTGAGGTTTAGCTTTAGTTTGAAATTTTATAAATCTGTGAAGCTATATATAAAGATTAAAGATAGGAAGCTTGGATTATGAACCAAAAGCTGTTGCTGAATATTACCATAACTAGAATCCTGCCCCCAATTTAAGAGATGGGTCTAAACTCAAGATAATGAACCTCGAACATTCTTCTAGCACCATGTCCATATAAGCAGTTAGGCTTTTATCAAATAATTGTAATCTCATCCTGTTGCACTTGTACACAACCCAAGTAATATGATTTTATCTCTGTGAATATATGCATTGGAGCCCAAGCCTTCCTCCTCCTCATGCACCCTCACTGGCTAAATCTGCCTGTCATATAGAACAGTATGAAATCCCATTTATTGATTGTCTCTAACCCATTATTTGAGCATATACCCAGCAGCACAAATGCACCAGATCACTGAATTTCCCTATTTAAAGGAAATCATATTCAGTAATTTGTAACTAATTGGAGCTCTATAATGGGCTGGCAGCCTGTTAGTATTGTCTTTTCAAGAAGATTTTGGCCTTAATTCTTGTAATTTTTTTATAAAAGAAGAAATTATATTAATAATGAAAAGAGATACAAGAGAAGAGGAAAAGCTTTCCTCCAAAGATAAATGATCAAAATCATTACAATGAACTAAAAAGAATACAAGAAAGAAGTTTAAACATGCAGCAAAGCTGCCCAATCTCTCTGTATGTCTTGGAGAGTACTCCCTTAATAAAGCCTCATGCTGTGCATCAAAGAGATGCTGAAAAAGTTATTCTATCCTATAAGATATCTACAGGCCATTTGGTGCACTGATATCTTGGTTCTGTTATCTCTCATCCCCTGGTATAACAATACCCGGATTTGCTACGTTTGGTGTGCTGTTATGAAATAACATGGTGGTATCTGAGATGACACTCTAGTATCACTTCCCAGCAAAACCCTTAGTAGTTAATGACAACCCAAATCACATTCCACCTTTGGTGGTATAAATTTTTTTGTACATCACCAATTTTACCCGTGTTTTTCATTTGTCCTGCAACCTTTACAAGTATGATAATTTTATCATCTCATGATGAACTGGCGACAAACCAGATGAGCAATACTGGAAGGGTTGGTTTAAACATTATCCTGTTTCAAAGAAACTTTCAATGCTATATCTGCATATAGGTAGAAATTACAGAGCGTGTGTTGAAGATATTTGGAATTATAAATATGGAAGGGTTGGTTATAGACTTATGAAGAGGGTCTAAAGGAGATAGAAGGCATATACTGGAAGACTTCAAAATTCGGCCTGAATATGTTAGTAATGGTATTTAAATATACTTATTTAAAAAATACATTTTGAAAAGAATACAAAAAACTGCCAAAGCCACTTAATAGTTAATACTAAGAAAGTGATACTTATAAATCATTTCTCTAAAACGTTGGTCATACAAACATAAGAACTCAAACTAAATTTTTTAATTTTATTTATATAGTAATACTGTAAGAACTATATCTTATTTTTATTATATAACATGTTAAAATATGGATATTCTTTTTATTTAATCATTACAGTTTTGATTTTTTTTTTTAATTTTTCTTGAATTATATTTTTATTAAAAAATAACAAGAGCTCATAAATTGTATTTTGTTTAAATCTAAAGGGGCATATTTGGAATTCAAGAAGTAAAAAACAATGATTAATATGTGCAACCAAACATGGATATCTTACATCTCTGAGCATGTTGAATAACACCGCTTGCCATACCAAACATGGGGTCTTAGATACCATGAAATCTTATATCTTGGTATCTCATACCATGGTATCCAAGATATTAGGAGATGTGAGATAACAGTAAATCATACGGCTCAAGATGAAGAAACACCCCTGAAAATACAGGCATTCCATTCCAACTAAATATTGCAAATCACAACAAAGGTCGCACATTGCCACAAAACTTTACCCATGTTTTGGAGAAAGTGAGAAACTTCTCTAAATTTTGTGGACACACCCAACACTTTCCAATGTAAAAACAAGTGAGTGCCATTTTCTGCACTATTCATGCACATACTACAAATATCAGGAGACAAAGCTGTGTTAGGTCTACAAATCTGTAGCATATTGTTTGTGTTAATTCTATTGAGTACCTTAATTCTTGTAATTATTAATCAATAAATGGTGTTGCCTGGCACAGTCAGACATATGGCTGTTCAAATTATGTCTTTACTTTTGAGCTCCTTTTAAATTTGCTGGGATGCACTTGGTCGATCTGATGTTTAGAACTTCTGCATTCGTATTTTAGGCCAGTTCACAAGCTGATGTATTAAACAGGTCTTATTTCCTAAATTCTAATAATTGGTAGACACTTTGGCTAGGAGAGCAGTGGCCTTGCTATAGAATATGCATATGTTAACAGATGTTCCTTTGGAATTTTTTTTAAATATATTAGGGATTGTATAGGAATTATGCATATGATTCCCTCATTATGATTCCTAATTCTTATTTAGATTAGTAGACTGCTTTGATATATAAAACTTTTGGTTCAGTGGCTGTTTCTCATTTTGAGGATATGTAAGAAACTTAGATATACATGTGAGTCAATATGTATTAGATTTGAAAATTTTCCGAACCAGGTTGGTTGGATCGGATCAGGTTATTGGATTGTACAGTGTTTGGTTGGATTGGGTCCTTCCCAATCCAACTTATTGCCAGAACACGCTAATCCTTTGAAGAACATTCTTTGCAATCTTCTGCCTCCTCTCCTCCTGATTGTCAGGTAAAAAATTTTGGCCTTTTGCTATGCATTTTATGTTTTTAAAATTGAAATAGCATTCTTTATTTTTTGTTTATATTATTTTTCTTAAGTTCTACTATTACTGCAGAAATCCTTGACACACTTATCAATCCAATTATCTGTTTTTCCTTTTTTTTTTCTTTCAAAAATTTGAATCTTAAATATTCTTTACTATTCTTAAAAGAGATGTGTGCTTCTGTACAAAGAGGTTTTTATTACTCATTGGCCTGATTCTTATCCATTATGTTTAAAAATATGACTGATGCGATTTGTTAATTTCCTTTTCGTTTTTGTTTTGGGGATTTTTTTTAATGGTATATGTATAGCAGGCAACTTACGTCAATATTTGCTGTGACAGGGATTGGAATTGGATATCTTTTCTTTTAGTTCTTCTCTGTTGACATTGAGTATATACTGGTGTTGTTTATTGATTGAGTTTGAATTCTAGGAACTGATGGGGAAGAAAGTCAGAAAGAAGAGCCGAGGTTCTGCTAAGGAGAAGCGGGTTGCTACCCATTCCCCTAAAAAGGCTGTGGAATCATGCAACCCAACTGTTGGGTCTGTTGATGATGGGATTTCAGTGGTAAAAGAGATAAAATCTTGCCCTCATCTTGAAAAGGGTGTTAATTTAAATAAAATTTCTAGTAAAATTGGGTCTTCTGAATCCATAAGGTGTGAAGAATGTAGGGAAGTTGCAGCTGATCGGAGGGGGAGCAAAGGGAAAGGTAAACATGGAAAGAAGAAAGGTGGTGCAGCGGTTGATTCAAAATCTGAATCAAAGGCTATATGGGTTTGTTTGGAGTGTGGTCGATATACCTGTGGAGGTGTTGGGCTTCCAATAAACCCTCAACGCCATGCAGGCAAGCATGCTAGTCAGAATCGGCACCCCTTGGTGGCTCATTTTGAAAAACCTCAACTGTGTTGGTGTTTTGTTTGCAATATGTTTATACCGGTTGAAAAAATTGAAGAGACTGATGAAGCGAATCATGCTCTTTCTGATATTGTGAAATTGTTGAAGGGACAATCTTCACAACAATTATCAATGGATGTTGAGGATGTTTTATTTGGAGATGGCTGTGTAACTTCCAAAATTATGTCAGGAACTCTATTGGCAAGTGATTCATATGGGAAAAGTGGTTACGTAGTTAGAGGTATGGTTAATCTTGGGAATACTTGCTTCTTCAATTCAATCATGCAAAATCTTCTTGCTATGGAGAGGTTGCGGGATAACGTTCTGAAGCTAGAAACTCCTGTTGGGCCTCTGACTTCTTCCTTGAAGAAGCTGTTCACTGAAACAAATCCTGGCTCACAATCGAAAAACATTATAAATCCTAGATTCTTTTTTGGTTGCGTATGTTTGAAGTCTCCTCAATTTCGAGGTTATCAGCAGCATGATAGTCATGAATTGATCCGTTGCTTACTAGATGGGTTGAGTACTGAAGAACTAGCTGCAAGGAAACAGAATGATTCTCCCAAGAAAGATAGGACCTCTTTTAATATGACTACTTTAGTTGATACTTTATTTGGTGGTCAAATATCTAGTACTGTATGTTGCGTTGAATGTGGGCATTCATCAACTGTGTATGAGCCATATTTAGATCTCTCGTTGCCTGTTCCAAATAAGAAACCTCCACCTAGGAAGGCTCAACCAGTATCTCGAACAAAAAAAACAAAAATTCCACCAAGAAAAGGTGGAAAGACACGCAGGAAAGTTAACAGAGATGCAAATCCCTTACCTGTTCAAAGTCTATCAACTCAATTATCCAGCTATGAATCATCCTGCCCTGCTCAGTCTGACATATCAGTCGCTAGGGAGGCGGTAGCTTCTGGTGATTCTACAGTATTAGGTTATGAGAAAACAAGTGACATAGCTAATAAAGAGGGCTCTTCTTCACCTAATTTTCTAGCTGTTCAAGACTCTGAACATATGCAAGTGCTTGACAATGCTGCAGAGAACACATCAGGTTCGTTGCATGATTTTACATGGTTGGACTATTTGGAAGCAGGAAGCATGACATATGAACATGATTTTATTTCTCAGAAGATGGATGCTTCAGTGATGCAGGATGTAGAGAGCAAGGATGAATCTTTAAATGGATACCCTGTACAAGCTAGCTGTGAATCTAGAGGTCAGGTTTCTATCCTTAATGACGAGCAAAACCTAAGACCAGATTCTTCTTCAGGGAATGGGAAGGAAGATGAGGTTCCATTACAAGTCCAAGGTTCAGAAGTGCTGTTGCTTCCATATAAAGAAGAAAGTTCCTCTGTTGGGGAGGTGATGGGAAGAGATGATGTGGCCTCCTCATCAATTTTGGACTCTGGGCAACAAGAACTGGAGTTTGATGGCTTTGGTGACTTGTTCAATGAGCCTGAAATTGTTTCTGGGCCTTCCCCTAGACCTTCCTGTGGTGAGGTCATGGAAGTTGGTTTTATAGCTGGAAACAATATTGAGTCTGATCCTGAAGAAGTAGACCATACAGATTTGCCAGTCTCTGTAGAGAGTTGCTTGGCTCATTTTATAAAACCTGAGCTTCTCTCTAGTGAAAATGCTTGGCATTGTGAGAATTGCTCTAAGATTCTGCGGCATCAAAAGTTGGAAGCATACAAGCAGGCAAAAACAGTAACCAATGGAAATGAGGCTGGAGACCATGATGACCCTTGTCATGCAGCTAGCACTTGTCCTGCTATTGTTAGAAACCCTGGTAATGGTGATACTAAAAATGATAAAATTAGGGAAAGTTCCGTTTCACATGTTAAATATATCACAGGGCTTGAAAATGGTTCAATAGATGAGTTGAGTACAATTGTTCGTAAAAAGGAAAATGGGACATTTAGGATGAAATATACACACAATGAGGAATTACAATCTTCAGGTTTTCATAAAACTTGCAATGAAGATATTTGTAATGGTCAAGCTGCTAATTCTTGTAGCACTCAGTATTTGAGAGAAATTGTCCGAAAAAGTGATCCTCAGTTGTTAGATCATGAAAACAACGACTCAGAAGAAAACAAGGAGGAAGAGGTGGATTCTAAAGGCGCGAAAGTGAAGAGGGATGCAACTAAGAGGGTCCTCATTTATAAAGCTCCACCAATTCTGACTATTCATCTGAAGAGGTTCGGTCAAGATGCCCGTGGTCGCTTAAATAAAATAAATGGTCATGTCAGTTTCAGAGAAACAATTGATCTTGGACCATATATGGACCTCAGGTACTTTTCTGAACTTTGCTGGATTCTGTTTGAATTCTGAACTATCATTACAGATAAATAATAATGTTTCTACGTGTTTGCTTCTATTTTCATGTTCTTGATATATTTTTCTCCAATTTAGTGTTTTCTTTACAAGTATCAAGAAGTACTTTTTAAATTTAATCATAAGAAAGTGTTTGGACATAATCCCAATTCATTGCAAAATGTTTGGATTTGTGAATTCTGTTTTTACTGTAGATGTGAAAATTTTCTATTTTTACATAATTTATTGATCCACTAGCTTGTAGGTCTTTCCCAACCCCAATACTATTGAATTTAAGTCATGTCCTGAAATTTTATTCTAGGGCTTTAACGTGTGTGAAAGTAGTGGTATTATAAATTGATATGATCTAATCATATTATTTATTATATTGGTATACACCTTCAATTGGAATTAATAATCATATGATTTATTTTCTTTTGTTATCTTTATTTGGTGTTGGTTCTTTACCTTAGGAGGACACCCTATACTCGTCATTTGTAACTTTCTTTCTTAATATAATTTCTTCTTTTATCAAAAAAAAAAAAGGGACAATTTTTACCCAAAAGCTTAAGCTATTAGAAAAAGGCCCATGAATAGTTTTATTATAATCTTTAACACGTTCTCTCACGCGAAAGCCACTTTTTAGGCTTAAAGTGTAGACAATTTAATTATAGAGTGGGAGTGTAGTAAGGATCGAACCCTTGACCACTTAGTCATAAAGACTATGATACCATGTCAAAAAAGTAATAGTCAGTGAAAGAGATACAAGAATGGCCAGGTTCCTAAGTATCTATTTATAATTAAAATTAAGTATAGTACAACTAGTAAAAGCCCAGCCCACTAGTTGTGACACACACATCTTTAACCCTAACCGTCATACTTCTAACATGTAGAAAATAATAGTTAGTGAAGATGAAAGAGAAGAGAATGAGATTACTGACTTGAATGGCCAGGGTCCTTGAGCATCTATTTATAATTAAAATTTGGTTAAGTAAGGATGGTACAACTAGTAAAAGCCCAGCTCGCTAGTTGTGATAAACACATCTTTAACCCTAGTCATCATACTTCTAATACTCCCCCTCAAGCTGAAACTTACAAAGCTTCAAGCTTGTTACAAATAAAACACTAACTAAAATTAAAATGAAAATCAAATCCAAACATACAAAATGCAACTATCAACTATCAATTTTGATTCAAGAACTTTAGCAACTAGTATTCTCCCTGATGATGCCTTAGTAGACAAACAACTCCCAGAATTCTTCAACTCTCTTCCCATGAGTGGCCCCCTTGACATTCTCACAATTTCTCTCCTTGGCCACATCGTCTAACACAATAATACAGCTCCCATAAGTCTTCAACCTACTTCTCCTTAGTAGTTCCCTCGATCTTCTCCTAGCTAGTCTATACTACTTGGGTTGCTCACCTGGTACCCAATAACTCAACTCTCTTACTAGTGCCAAAGTTTTCAATACGCCAAAACTTTAACTTGGAGTCTTAACAACAATCATAAACTTTAACTTGTGACAACTAGCCACATCAACAACCAACAATATATATATATATTTGAACAACTAGCACTTACTTCCCCTAAGCAACAAGCTCTAGGAGAAACCAACCACAAGACAGTAGAACTTGCAACATCTTAGAAACAAAAACTTCATAGCAGATTGTTGGAGAGTATCTCGGGTCATTAATTAGCATTTAATGTAATTAGTTGTAAATGTGCTGTAAATGTGTTGACTAATAATGGAATCCCTGATTGATAGATTTGGTAGGTTAGGAGTAATTTCCTCAATCTTTCCTTTTATTACTCCTAGAATTAGGCTAACTTCAGTGTACATATTCTGTAATCCAGAGATTAGTAAGACAATAAGGAGAATTCATTCCTAAAGCCTCTTTGTTCATGGTATCAGAGCCAGCAATGGCTGAAGTTGATTCCCTTCACCAAACCCTTGAAGCTACCTCGTCTGTCACTTAACAAGGTATGCCTATGCCGAACCTCTCATCATACCCCTCCCTCGAACACCCTTCCCTTCAAATTACCCAGCACAAACTCAATGGAACAAACTTCAAAGAATGGTTCCAATCTGTCTTCAAAGGGAAGGCTGGGTATTTCACCGGCGATACTTCCATGCCCTCTCCAACCAATCCTCAATTCAGCACATGGGATGCTGAAAATTCAATTGTTATGGCATGGTTAATAAATTCCATGGAGCCTAGAATTGTGCGAACCTACTTGATCTACAAGACTGCCAATGAAATATGGGAGGTAGTCAAAGAAATTTACTCGGACATGGCAAATACCTCTAAATGCTTTGAGGTTAGATCCAAACTTCGGGAGATGAAACAAGGGAACAAATCAGTCACAAAGTACTATAACTCCTTGACTGAGTTATGGTAGGAGATGGGATTTATTCCATGAAATCAAATGGCATTGCATTGAAGATAGAGTTCAGTTTTCCCGAATGGTGGAAAAGGAGCGTGTCCTTGACTTCCTACAAGGTTTGAACAAAGACCTAGATGAAATGAGGTGAAGGTTATTAGGACAGAAACCTTTCCCTACAATTCGAGAAGTGTTTGCTGAAGTTAGAAGGGAAGAAAGTAGAAAACGAGTTATGCTCAACCCTTCCTTCGCTGAACCAGATGCATCCACACTTAGTTCAGCCCTAGCTACTCACCAGAACAAGCCAAACTTCTTCAGTCAGAAAAATCAGAGAACTAGAAAGGAAGGTGGAGAGCAACTATGGTGTGACCACGGTCGCAAGACAAATCATACCAGGGAAAATTGCTGGAAACTCCATGGTAGACCAGCCGGATGGAAGCCAAGAAATCAGAGAGAACCCACTAAAGCCCTTGCAGCAGAAGCCTCTATTGACAACAGTAAAACTGGTCAACTCAGCTTAACTTCTGAACAAGTTAAGGTACTACAAACAATATTTAGCCACCAAAAGGTCCTCACAGAATCAGAAAATACTCCTTCCTCTTGAAGTGCAGCAGTGACTCATCAAGGTAACACACTCTCTTCCTTTTTCACTAAGGCTGAGGCACACCTTAGACTGGATCATTGACACAGGAGCATCAGACCACATGACTGGAAATCAAGACACCTTCTTTACCTATGACACAAGTGGGGATGATATTCAAATTACTATGGCAGATGGACAAACAGTCAAGGCTAAGGGTCGTGGCACTGTAGAAATCTCAGGACTAAAATTAAAACCAGTCCTACATGTTCCAAATCTGCAATGCAATCTGGTTTCAATTAGTAAACTCACCAAAGACCAAAATTGGGCAGTAACATTTTTTCCTTTTGTGTGTTTCAGGACCTATCTTCGAGGAAGATGGTTGGCAGTGCTAAGGAGCGTGATGACCTCTATTTTCTCCATGATACTGGTCCTTCCTCCAAAACTCATTCACTTGAAAGTGTCTCATTATCGACTGTGTCCAATTCTGAACTTATATTGTGGCATAAATGCCTTGGTCACCCTAGCTTTTCTTACCTTAAATCGTTGTATCTCCACTTATTCATCAATAAAGATGTTTCTAGCTTTCATTGTGAAGATTGCATTGTTGCTAAACAAACAAGAAAAGGTGCAATGGGGCGGTAAGGGAGTTTAAAATTTTTTTTAAAAATATTTGTTTTATATTTTTTAATTTTTAATAATGATAAATTAATTATAAATTAAAAAAAATTCAGAAAGAATTATACATTAAAAAAGTACAAATTTTGAAGAAAAAATAAAAAAATTTCAAAAAAAATAGAAAAACATCTCAAAAAATTTTAAAAAATATATGATAAATAAAAAAAAATAATATAAATAGCAAAAAAAAAAAACTCAAAAGAAAAATTAAATAACATAAAAAAAAGAAAATGAAAAAGGGGGGGGTCCCCCCAAAGAAAAACATATTCCCCTCATTCATCTCAAGCAACAAAACCATTCCATCCTATACATAGTGATATTTGGGGTCCAGCACGAAAACCTTCCCTTACGGGTTCAAGATGGTTTATCACTTTCATTGATGACCATACTCGGGTCTGCTGGGTTTATCTAATGAAAGAAAAATCAGAAGCAACCACCATTTTTTACACAGTTTCATAAGTATATTTTCACTATTTTTCAATCCTCAATCTCAAATCCAAATCCTCTGTACTGACAATGGAAGGGAATACTTCACCAATGCCTTGACCACTTACCTTGTTGATAATGGAATTATTCACCAAAGCTCTTGTGTTTACAACCCCTAACAAAATGGGGTTGCTGAACGCAAGAATCGACACCTTTTAGAGGTAACCCCCTCCTTAATGTTTGCTAACAATGTTCCAAATAAAATTTGGGGGAACGCTATCCTCACAGCTGCTTACCTCATCAATAGATTATATCATAACCACTCAATCTACGTAATCCTATCAATTGCCTGCTCTACCTTTTCACAGTTCATCTTCTTCATTCTCTGCCCTTAAAGGTATTTGGTTGCATGGCATTCATTTACAATCACAATCCTCATAGCGGAAAACTTGACCCTAAGGCTATCAAATGCATCTTTGTAGGATACTCTTCCACATAAAAAGGGTACAAGTGTTACCATCCAGCCTCTAAAAAATTCTTTGTATCATATGATGTCACATTTCTTGAAGACCAATCCTTTTATCCCAATGGTTCTCTTCAGGGGGAGAATGTGCATGAAGAAAATCATTGGTATCCAACCATATCTCTACCCATATCACTTGCTCCATCTTACCAATCCCAAGAGCCACCTACACCCACACCCACACCTTCAAATAGTCCAATTCCAAGTCCCTTCTTAATGGGACATGATCAAGGATAGTATCAAGAGGGAGGACCAATCACCAATGAACCAATCAAGGTTTATTCAAGAAAACCCAAAGCTCCCCATGCTACTCAATCATTGGACCAGAGCTAAGTCCAAATTCCACAAGTAAGAGTACGGAGCTAGTTGATAATTCTGACCTCCCAATTGCCCTTATAAAAGGGGTAAGAAAGTGCACTCAATACCCTGTGTCTAATCACTTAACTTATACAAAACTGTTTCATGAGTACATGGCCTTTACTGCAAAAGTTGACTGTGTGGACATTTCAAAGGACATTCAAAGTGCACTTCAAGATCCTAAATGGAAGGCAGCAATTGAAGAAGAAATGGATGCCTTAATGAAACATGATACTTGGGAGATAGCTGATCTTCCACAAGGAAAGAAGGTGGTGGGGTGTAGATGTATATTCACTGTAAAGTTCAAACCAAATAGAGATGTGGAAAGATACAAGGCAAGATTAGTGACTCAAGGATACACTCAAACTCATGGCATTGATTATGAGGAGACATTTGCCCCTGTAGCAAAAATGAACTGAATCAAGGTATTACTTTCTCTTGCTGCAAACCTTGATTGGGAGCTCTATGAAATTGACATAAAAAATGCCTTCCTAAATGGAAAATTGGAAGAAGTATTCATGAAGATGCCTCCAAGATTTAATGGTGGAAATACCAGGGTGTGCAGACTCAAAAAGTCTCTCTATGGGTTAAAACAGTCACCAAGGGCTTGGTTCACCAGATTTAGTTCAGTAATGAAGTCCTTTGGGTATACACAAGGACAATTTGACCACTCGCTATTTTTCAAGCAAGGAAGAAGTGGAAAAAGGGCCATTCTCATTGTATATGCGGATGATATGGTAATTACTGGTAATGACCAGGAGGAGATCGACAAGTTAAAGGCTCATTTAAAGAATCAATTCATAGTTAAGACCGAACTTTGAGGTATTTTCTCAGAATGGAGGTAGCCCAGAGCAAACAGGGAATATTTGTTACTCAAAGAAAATATGCCCTTGGCCTGCTACGGGAAACTGGAAAAACTGGTTGCAAGCTTGCTATTACTCCCTTGGAAAGAAATTGGATGCAAAAAGCCACCAATAATGACTCTCCAGTAGACTGGGGCAGATACCAGAAAATGGTGGGAAAACTAATATATCTCACACTCACAAGGCCTGGCATAACCATAGTGTAAGTGTAATATTTCAGTTTATGCATTGTCCTACTAAAAGGCATATGGAGGCCGCCAACAGAATATTAAAGTACCTCAAGGGAACTCTAGGCAAGGGAATTCTGTTTAAGGCAATGAAAAAGATGTTGAGGGATTTGTTGAAGGATTTCCAGATGCTGGCTGGGTTGGATCGTAAGACAGTAAGTCCACAACAGGCTATTGTACAAAAGTGTGGGGCAACCTTGTTACATGGAGAAGCAAAAAGCAATCAGTGGTGGTAAGGAGTACTGCTGAAGTAGAGTTCCGATCAATTGCACAAGGAGTATGAGAACTAATTTGGATTGAGAAACTTTTAACAGATCCAAAATTCCCTAGAAAAGGTCCTATGAAGCTGTACAGTGACAACAAATTAGCAATAAGCATAGTTCATAATCCTGTCAAACTTGACTGGATGAAACGTGAGAATTGATAGGAGTTGGCAAGCTAGGAATGATTGATATCTATTCACCAGCTTGAGGAGGAGTGTTGGATAGTATCTTGGGTTGTTAATTAGCATTTAATGTGATTTAATGTACTTCGTTGTAAATGTGCTGTAAATGTGTTGACTAATCAGGGAATCCTGATTGATAGATTTGGTAGGTTAGGAGTAATTGCCTCAATCTTTCCTTTTATTACTCCTAGAATTAGGCTAACTTCAGTGTATATATTCTGTGATCCGGAGATTAGTAAGACAACAAGGGGAATTCATTCCTAAAGCCTCTTTGTTCATAGACATAAATATATATATATATATATATATATATATATATATATATATATTTGAACAACTAGCACTTACTCCCCCTGAGCAACAAGCTTTAGGAGAAACCAACCACAAGACAATGGAACTTGCAACATCTTAGAAACAAAAACTTCATAGCAGACATAAATAGAATCCGAAATGGCGACAACCTTAATCGTATTGTACACCACAAACAAAAACACCAAACCTTGAGAAAAAGTCTCATCTTTGAGCAAGAAGTGATATGACAGCAAGAGAAAATGGTCAGAAAATTGCAAAAAAAAGCAGCCGTATGATTGCAGGGAAGGTCACCAGAGGAATGGCGAAAATTTTCTGGTCACCGGAAAAGTCGCTGGATATTCGCTTGAATTTTTTTGGTCATCAGAAAATTCGTCGGATATCTGCTGGAAAGTTCTCCAGTCACTGGAAAAGTTAAGACAGCGAAAGTGCTTGAAAAAAATGGGGCCAGAGCTCCGACATCCGGCCATGAGAACCTCACAATCATAAACTTAAAACCTTAGAATTTTTCCTCAAGGCTTTGATACAACCTTTTTTTACCCAAAAGCTTAAGTTATTAGGAGAAGGCCCATGAATAGTTTTATTATAATATTTAACATTATGAATATGCCGAAAGCCAAGAACCAGTCTTATTTCTGGTGATTTTTCTAGTGATTGAAATTATGCCACTATTACTAAAACTTTGTGCTTCTTCATTTTGATATATGGATGTTCCCATATATAGGTTTGAGAAAAAGATGAGTAACTATTGGGTGTTATAGGTGACTTATATTACTTTCTAGAAATTTAGCAGCTGGAAAAAGTACTCAAACGATAGAGTTATAGTGACTGGAAGAAAGGAGGAGTGAAGAACAAAGGAGGAGAGAAACTGAAATTTTTTATACTTGGTCCTCACTTTATATGAGTTTCGTAATGATTTATCATTGTTGTTGTCAATTGTCAGTGAAATTTGAAATTATGTCACCTTCTAGAATATATACAAGAATTGTGATATGTTGTCTATATGTAGGAGTTAGAAAGCCAGATGTTTCTACAATCACAAGCATGTTAGGACTAGCTGAAAAGCTTTGTTACTTATGTGCTAGCCCTAGCTCTTATGTCTTTTTCCCAACTTATGTTGCCAGATTCAGTTTAGCAGCAATAATATGATATTCATATTGTTGATACTCATTGTCAAGATTTTGGGCTGTGCGGAGATTTGTTCAGTTTGCAAGGTACCAGTATTTGGTTGAGGTGTAATGCTAGAGTTTCTAGTCAGAGATTTTTGCCTATACTCTTCCAACGGGTTAGACTTCATTTCTTTAGGGAGGTTACTTTGTCATCTATGCTAAGGGATTGCACATCTCTTTTGAGATAATGTATTTATTAGACTATACTTTAGGATTCTTAACTGAAGCAATAGAAATTAATTATCTTGTGTAATTAATCCATGCTATAGTAATTTGTATAGTCTAGGTTGCTAATGCACAATATATTATGTCATGATACATATTTGGTCTCAAATAATCATGAAAAGGAGAGTGGGTTCGTTCGGGGAATGAAATGTACTAGTGACACAACACTTTAATCAACATAGGAGCATCAAATATAGAATCAGTACCAGTGGCTATGAAATTGCTGTAGTGAGTTGTGTGGAAAGGGATAATTGATGTAGGACTAAAATCTTGTCTCAAACAACTTTAGCTCCATCAAATCTGGTCAGAACATCTGAAAGTGGACGCACAAGGGCATGCAAGGAACCTGGGGATGTGTTGAGTGTTGACTAAAATTGGAACTTTTGCTATCACAGAGAAGACTGATCAACATAATTTGGAGGTAAGGACTGACATCTTAAGGATTACAGGGGAATGATGGTGGTTCAGGGATTAAATTAATATCCTCTAAACTGGTTGAAAATGAGCAGAGGCTGGATTTGGGTTGATAGAAACTAAATTTTCTTTCTTTGGATACGTCAGGTTCACATGAGGAGTCAACGTCTATGGTCAAGATTAAAACAAATCAACTTATAACTACCTAATAATTACCTGAGTGTTTAACTAGGAAGCACGGACACGGACATGGGACACGATATGACACGAGACATGGGACACGGGAAATTCTAAAAAATACAATACATGACACGACATATATAAATTAAACAACACAAACAAAATTTTAAATAGATTCATATTTTATCAAAATATTGAACATTTACATTATAATCTCTTACCAAAAAAAGGGATATGAACTCCACTTGTATGAAATATTAATATCCCTTACAAATATAAATACAATTACAAGTGAATATGGTTTCTAAAAAAATATTTTTTTTCTTCTAAAAAATGAGAAAAAAGGGCAAGCCGTGTCCAACCTATTTTAAGCTGTATTTGAACCGTGTCAGTCATGTGCCTGATCCAAATTTTTTTCATTTGGACAGTCTGTATGCGTGTCAAACACGTGTCTTGGATGTGTTGTTGTTGTGTCCGACACCATGGTGTGTCGGACACAGGGACACGACAACAAAATGGTGTATCCGTGCTTCCTAGGTGTTTAAAAAAAACTCCCTTGATTTTTGTTTCAACAATTTTTTTTTTAATCTTTAAAGTCAATTGTTCGTTTAAGGGTTATTGGCTCCTCTTACCTCTCACATAAAACCACTCTTCTCGTTTGATATGTTCCCTATATATATATATATATATATTAAGGTTGTAGATTTACAATATTTATACATGTATCATACTTAAATCATATATTTAAAACTTCTTATTCAATGAAGTTGTTCCAAAGAAAAACAAAACAACAATCATCCAGTATTCTAAGCACCTTGCACTAGTTTTTTCGAAAAAATATACCAAATAAAAGATGTTCAAACTATATCATTTAAATTATTTAGGTACAACTAAAACAATTAGGAAATTACTCTGATCTCATAAAGAGGGAGTTTCTAGTCCCTCATTATATTCCCCACTCCTTTGTTAGCTGTACCCAATTGTGTTTGATTTGTTTTCGGCATGTCTGAGCTGAAAACAAATTATTTTATTCCAAAATGAACAGACATGAGTTGGTAATGGTTCGTGGCAATGTCAGTGTTGAACATGCGTCTTACACGTTGACACGCCTAAAGATAGGTGTACCTGTGCTTTGTAGAGTGCAATCCTACTATTTCTTTGTTGAAATTTTCTTTAGTGGTGCCTTGCTCTTTATCTTGTTTTGATCCATTAAAATATTGTGTTAATGTCTTATTAGGTGGACAAAATGTGGGAAAAGATTGTGGGAAAGGCATCTTGCCATTTCCTTTTCAAAATGATATGGTTTCTGGTTTACATATGATTTGAGAAGGGGATACTTCCAGGAGTAATGTCATAGCCATGAACAATGGAGAAAGGATGACCAAGAACGCTGAGACCTTTTTAAGTCTATGGGTGTTAAGTTGGTCTCTTTAGATGGGGTACATTTGTTAGTAGTAAAGTCTCCTAAAACTTACGTATAGGAAGCAACATGTAATGAAAGAACAACAAAAGCTCCCAACGTTAGTCAGTCCTGGTGGCGGGAAAGGAATGCCAGGGAGTAGTAAATGTCAATGAAGCTCCTCAATTGGAATGTGTGGGCTTAGATAACCTAGGGCAAAGGAGGAAAATAATGCATGTTCTTTCCAAGGTCTAGCCAAGCATTGTTATGCTTCAGGAGACAAAGATGAAGAATTTATATTCCATGACCGTGCTGTGTTTCGGATACAAGGTTTAAGGATTGCGAAAGCTTTCCTTTGATCATGGCTTAAGATGGTATGGTGGTGATGTGGGACACTAGGATGGCTGCAAAGATAGATTCTCTCCATGGTACTTTTTTGGTGTCTGTTTTTCACATGCCTTGTTTGTGTGGGGAGAGATTTTAATGCCTAGGGGTTTCTAATGAGAAATTAGGAAGCAGATGGTTACAGGTACAAGAGGGGTTTTGATGCTCTTATCCGATATTGAGTTTAGAATTCACCTTTCTCAAATTCTATATTTACTTGGGCCGTCTATATAAGGCATGCTTTTTCTTCTTGGTTAGATAGATTCCTATTTACTAGTGCTTGGGAAGATATGTTTCCTAGACTTGTTCTTGAAACTTTGGCTCGGTCTGTGTTTGATCTTTTCTCTATTGTCTTGGAGTCTAGTAAGATTAAATGGGGTGCCACCCCTTTTCGCTTGGAGAGTCTGTTGTTGACTTGTCACTCTTGTGAAGGAGGTGTGGCAAGATACTATAGTGCAAGGGTGGGAAGGCTTTATATTTATGGAGAAGTTGAAGTCTCTCAAGGAGAAGTTAAATGTTTGGAATTGAGATGTTTTTGGAAACATTAGACTCTGTTTGATCATCTATATATTCTCTTGTATAGATAGTATTGAGCCTTGTATTATATCGGTCCATTGGCCCATTATTTCTCCTATATATACTAAGTTATAGTAGGTCGATCATACTCACTTACTCACTTTCCCACATTAGGATTTCTCTCTCTCTCTCTCTCTCTAATTGGTGAGAGAAAACCCTAAATTTCAGTGAGTGTTAGTGACGTTCAAAACCCATTCGTCACTTTTGTTAGATTTGGTTCGTACTCTTCCTGGTGCTGGTTACCACTTTCCACCATACCATCGTGGTCGGAGAGCTTTCGCTGGCATAACCCTCGAATGACGCTGTCAAACTCCAGCCCATGCGCCATTCATCTCCTCTACAACCTTGTTTCAGGTCTCTTAGAGCTGCCTTCCAACCAAATCATGTCAAGCTCTACTTCTTCAGTCACTTCAGCCAACAAATCAGTTAACTTCACCTCTGTTTTCACTTCTGTTATTGCTACTGAGAAACTCTTTGGGAGTGCCAATTATATGTCTTGGGCTGCTTCGGTTGAATTTTGGTTCATGGAACAAGGGGTTGAAGATCACTTAACCAACAAGGCTAATAATATACCTGATATTGAAAGGGCTGCTTGGAAGAAGACATAAGCTCTTTTATGTAATTTATTGTGACAGTCCATTGAGCCCAAACTTTACCTTATTTATAAGGCATATAAAAACTGTTATTAGCTGTTGGATAAGGCTAAAACCTTCTACACTGATGATATTCAACATTTTTATACAGTGGTTTCTAACATGGTTTCCTTGAAGCAACAAGGTATAGATATGTCTAAATTTATTAGTAGGCTTGAATCACTCAAGGAGGAATTTAATTCCTTGATGCCTATTGTTGATACTGTTGAGAAGCAACTAGCACAGTGAGATCAATTCTTTAGGGTAGGAGGATTATTTGCCATTCGGCCTAAGCTTGCTCTAGTTTGTGACCAGATTTTGATTTTGGCTAGCCCTACTCTACCCTCTCAAGGAGATGTATGTGCTTGATTACTTCGTGTCTCTTCCCTGGCAGCAGTACTTGCCAGCTCTTCTGTCCAAATTGTTGAATCCTTAGTGTTGGCTTTGCAAACCTACACCAGAGGAGAACAAAGATGATGAAATAATAATTTTCGAAAGGGAAGACCTAATGCAATTAGTCATAAGTGGGGCCATGTTAAGAACTAGTGTTTCAAGTTGTATGGTCATCCACCTCGTATTGCCATGTTCCTCAGATTGCTGGTGTACATGATTCATCATAAGGGCAATCATCGCCTCCACCTGGATCCTCTCTTGTGTTGACTGTAACTGATTGTGAGAACTATACTCGATATCTTGCAGCTCAACAACCATCCACATTTGTTGCCTTTGTTGCCCACACTAGTAATTCTGTTGCTTTCCTTGCTCAGTCTCCTAGCCTCGGACCCTGGGTTCTAGATTCTTGTGCATCTGATCACATCTATGGTAACCTTCATATTTTCTCTCATATTACCAATTCTAGTTGTCCTTTTTCTGTTACCTTTACAGATGTTCCAAAACAATTGCTAAAGGCATTGGGCAAGCCCAACCGACTCCTTCCTTGCCTCTAGACTCTATTCTTTATGTTCTTGGATGTCCTTTTAATCTCATTTCGGTTAGCATATTAACTTGTACCCTTAATTGCTTCGTTACTTTTGCTGATAATACTGTTCTTGCGCGGGACTGGGGTACGGGACAGATGATTGGCGTGGGGCATGAGTCTCAAGGGCTCTATCACCCCACATTCCCCCATCTACAATTGCTTGTACATTCATTGGGTCACCTGTCATTCTTCACAACCATTTAGGCATCTCAGTCTATCCAAACTCTGCTAATGGTTCCACATCTTTTGAGTCCGTCTATTGTAGATTGAGTTGTGTTAACTTGGAAAACAGTCCCATACGTCGTTTCCAAAGCATGTCAATAATCGGGCTTCAGTTCCTTTTGAACTCGTACACTCTAATGTTTGGGGCCCTAGTTGTGTCACTTTTATTTTGAGATTTCAATATTTTGTCACTTTCATTGATGACTATTCTCGATGTACTTGGTTATTTTTAATGAAAGCTTGTTCTGAGTTGTTTGGTGTTTTTAAGGAATTTTGTGCTAAATTAAAAAATCAATTTAATATATCCATGTGTGTTTTACATAGTGATAATACGTGTGAATATTTTTTTGCCCCTTTCAATAACTTTATGTCTTCATAGGGTATTCTTCATTAGTCATCTTGCACTCATGCACCTCAACAGAATCGGGTGGCTGAAGGTAAAAATCGTCATCTTATTGAAACTGCTCGCACCCTCTTACTCCATCATCATGTCCCTTTCATTTTTGGGTTGATGCTATTCTGACTGCCTGTTTTTTAATTAATCGAATGCCTTCTTCAGTGTTGCAGCATGAAATTCCTCATTCTCTTTTGTTCCTTACTCAGCAGCTTGATGTTTTCCCACTTCGTATTTTTGGATGCACTTCTTTTGTTCACAATTTACTACTTGGGCAAGACAAATTTTCTCCTCGGTTCATCAAGTGCATATTCCTAGATATTATCATATTCAGAAAGGCTATCGATTTTATTCCCCTAATACTCAAGGTTATTTCCTCACTGTTGATGTGACTTTTTTGAGTCTTCTTCTTTCTATTCCCTGTCTATTGTTGAGCGTAGTGTTATTTTTTATGTCCTTCCTATTCCTTAGTTTTGACCCCCTCTTCCTTCTCCTGAGTCCACTCAACCTCTTGCAGGCACTGTTGATCCTCTAGATGACTTGCTCCTACGCCAGCATCTCCACCTACCACGAACCTGCCGCCCATGCCTCTTTGGAAAGATAATTGTTTTACTCGGAATCTTCATCCTATATATATACATTTCTAGCTTATCATATCATAGTCTGTTCTCATCATATTATGCCTTTGTCTCTCCTTTATCTACTATTTCTATCCCTAAAACTACTTGAGGCTCTTTCAGATTTAGGGTGGCATTAGGCCATGGTTGATGAAATGGCTACTTTGCATTCTAGTGGTACTTGGGATTTATTCTCCTTACCATTTGGTAAGTCTCATGTTGGTTGCCGATGGGTTTATACAGTTAAGGTTGGTCCTGATGGACAAGTTGATTGTCTGAAAGCTCGTGTGGTTGCCAAAGGCTACACTTAGATTTATGGGTTAGATTACATTGATACTATTTCTATTGTGGCCAAAATGACATTTGTTCGCTTGTTCCTTTCTATGGCTGCCATGCATCACTGACTTCTTTATTAGCTTGATATCAAGAATGCTTTTCTACATGGCGAACTTCAGGAGGTTTATACGGAGCAATCTCCTGGATTTGTTGCTCAGGGGGAGTCTGACCTTTTGTGTAGGCTTCACTGCTCCTTGTATGGGTTGAAACAGTCCCTATGTACTTGGTTTGGGAGATTTAGTACTGTTGTTCAAGAATTTGGTCAAATAGTCTACCATGACCATGACAATATCCTTCACAAAAGCTTGTGGCAGTGATAGAACTCTCAAGTTCTATCTCTTGAAAATTTTCTCCTTGGCTCACTCAAAAAATGCCAAAAAGAACTCAAGAAGAAGAGAATTACTTGAAGAATAGATAAGGTAAAATAAGAGACGTACAAGGCACTGGGGAAGAGAAGCCTTCTTCCACCATAACCAAAACCACACCTGAATGACCATAAAACTCTTGCCAACCCTCTTGGACCCTTTTATTCTCATTTTCTATTTCTTTATTTTCTAATTTCATTATTTCTTCTAGCCTCCTAACTACCTTTATTCTTTAGCCCCTTAAGGCTGCCATGTGGATAACAAACTCTCTCAGCCCATGGTGGAGGTTCTACCTGGCCAAGACTTCTTGCTGCCCTTTCCCTTATTCCATATCGTATAAACGTGTTTTATTGGGGTTCTATCCAGCGGCCTGCCAATGACGTCCACGGTGAGATCCTCCTACACTTGACTTGGTATAGGTAGAGGTTGCAGTAAAATTGAAGGACTCATTGCTTCATATTTGTTCCTTTTGCTAACCTCACAATTTTTTGATAGAAAAAGAAATTTTATTAATATGGAGAAAAGATACAATAGAAGAGGATAGGATATCCTCCTCTGAAATAACAAAACAAATCAGAAACCAGTAAAAAAATATGCAAAATTAAACGAGCAGCAAATCTACTCAATCCCTTTGCATATCTTGGACAGTGACTTCCTTAAAATAGCCCTGAGCTACACACCAAAGAGATGCCAAACAAAGTATTCTATCCCATAAACCACCAATAGACAAGGAGACACCCTTGAAATTACGGGCATTCCTTTCCAACCAGATGCTCCAAATCACTGCATAAACTGCACATTTGCCACAAATATTTCTCCTTCTTTTTCTTTCCAAAACATCTGAATGTTATAAGTGGAGAAAACTCTAAATCCTGCGGGTAAACCCAACATTCTCCAAAGACTCCAAACAGCTTGCCCCACAAATCTGGCCACTTTGCAATGTAAGAATAAGTGAGCCCCATTTTCTGCACTATTCGTGTACATGAGACAAATATTAGGAGACCAAGGTGCATTAGGCCTACAAATCTGCAGCATGTCATTTGTGTTAATTCTATTGAGTACTGCTGTCCAAATAAAAGATTTGACCTTTGAAGGAGCTTTAGATTTCCAAATGGGTTTCTGAAGAAGGAAATTGTGAGTAAAAGGGTTAAAATAGGATTTACAAGTGTACTCACCTGACACATCAAATCATTGCAAACCTCACAATTAGCCACAAATCGATGCACATTCATCTTAAGTCCTTCCCAAAATAGTGTAGCTTAAATACTTGTGAGTTTGAAAGAACCCGTAGTGCCCCCACTTGGACTAGAATGGAACTTTCTCAAACATTCTTGCACCCGAGGTGAGTTTTGTGGGATCACTAATTTGCCCTTAAACAGCAGAACCCCTTTAAGTGAATATCCAGGCCTACAGTATGGTTCAATGAGCAAGTCCTGCACAAGGGGCCTCAACTTATCATCAAGCTGAATTTCTTCTTCTAAATTGTTTAACTCAACCACTTTGACTGCCGATAATGCTATTATCTCTAGATGTTCTTCCTTTTGAGATAGAGCATCAGCCACCCTATTTTCTCTTCCCGGTTTGTAGTATATGTCAAATTTGAAACCCATTAAATTCGATATCCATTTCTACTGGTCAGTGCCCATAAGCCACTATTCCATCAGAAACTTCAAGCTCTTCTGATCTGATAGAATTACAAATTTGCGCCCTATCAAATAATACCTCCACTTCTGCACTGCAAAATCCACTGCCATTAATTCACACTCAAAACAGATTTCTGCCGAACCCGATCAGAAAGTGCTTAAGTATGCAAGAGGCTGGCCATTTAGCATTAAAACCACTTCAATTCCCTTTCCTGAAGCATCTCTTTCCACTACAGAAGGTTTAGAAAAGTTAGGCATAGGCAAGACGGGTATAGTAGTCATAGCTTCTTCAATTATTCAGATCCTACCTGGTCTTCATCGCCCCATTCAAAAGCATTTTTCTGTAACAGTTTGGTCAGGGGGTTGTAATTTTCCTGTATCCTCACACAACCTTCTAATAATAACCTATTAATCCCAGAAAACCCCATAAGCTTCTAATATGTTTCAGGACATCCTAGTTTTGCTTGCTTGCAATCTCTCAATCCCCTATGATGATATAATGTGTCCCAAGCAAGGTTGTCAAAATTGAGGTTTTACGTAGGAGCGAGGGGTCGAAAAGATTGAATCGAAGATCGTAAGATTCTACCATTTTTAAAATTATATAAATAAAATACAAAGATGCTAGACAACATATTGTTAAAACTTTAAACAAATGAATTATTAATTAAAATTGCAAAATTTGTTTAAAAATTAAAATGTAAAAAATATTTATGTTAACCAATATTTGCATGCAAAGATTTTTGTAATTTTAACGTGTCCATATGTCCACACTTCACTCATTGGATACCAGCATGTGTGGACACGTGGTGTGTTAAGCAAAGTGTGTGAAATCCAAATTATCCAACACTGCAAAGGAGAAGAAGTGTATATTTCGGAGCTGTGAAGGTGAAGATGGGTTTGTCTCTGCCCTTCTGGTCCTGTGTTACAAAGGAGAAGACGGTTCAAAGTTGCAGGTTTGTCCGTTCTGGTTTTGCAAAGTTATTCTTTGAATTGAATGTGGATGTCTGACTGCCATGTTTAGGGCAACTAGGATTTTGGGAAATCCTTCAATCTCATAGTTCTGGCATGGGGTAAGCTAGATTGGTGTGTTTTTGGCTTACAATTAAACAAAAAAAAGATTCCAGCTTCTCCCATGGCTGCCAGAATTGCTGAGGATTGTGAGATCCTATGATTCACGATCCCAATCGCGATTCTACCACAATCCTACTAGAAAATGATTCTGAGCAGTATCGAAATCCCTTTTTTTGGGGGGGGGGGGGATCATAGGATCTTGCGATTCCATGCAATAAATCGTGATTTTGACTACAAAGGTCCTAGGTATTTTGATGGATCCCTAATTAATTTGGATTATACTAGAAAGAAAAAGAGGCATGTGGCAAATATTCCCTCAGGTTTAAGGGATTAGTTAGCATGGAAGTGAGTGGAGGGCAGAGCTAGCATTCAGTTTGTCCTGTAGTGGAGGGGTAAAAGCAAGTGGAGATATAGGGGAGCAGGCAGAGAGGATTTTGGCTGAAGTTGGGGGAGTAGTGCCCAATTGCAAGGGAGATTCATTGGTTCTTGCTACTACAACATCATACTGGTTCTGTCTTTATTTTTTTATGCTTTATGCCCTTCTTGTCCTATTGTTCATTGGAGGAATGTTATAGTCTTTTGTGAATTGCTGCACTTTCATTTCAGTAGAGTCTTTGGCTGGATTATAGTACTTCTCTATACCAGTGTGGTTATCAGTCTAAGGTTCTATATCTGTTGTGTCTTGGTATCCATCATTATTGGTATCTGTTGAAGGGAAAGAGAAATAATGGAAATCCATGTCTTATTAGACAGTTGATCATGTATATATAATAGGAAAAGGAGATACAGTTTAATTGAAATACTGAGACCAAAGACTAAAGATTAAAATACCCTTACTAATATAGCTTAGATGTTTTTAACACTTCCCTTTAAGCTGGAGCATATATATCAATCATGTCCAGCTTGTTACATATGTATTTGACCCGATTCTCATTAAGAGCCTTTGTGAAGATGTCAGATAATTGTTCACTATTCTTGACATGACTAGTAGATATTAGTCCTTGTTGAATCTTCTCTCGAATAAAGTGGCAGTCGGCTTCAATATGCTTCGTTCTCTCATGAAAGATAGGGTTGGACGTGATATGAAACTCTGCTTGATTGTCACATCAGAGCTTCATAGGTGCAGAAGTGTGGAAACCAACCTCACCTAATAATTGAGATACCCACATGAGCTCGCAGGTTACTTGAGCCATGACTCGATACTCAGACTCTGCACTCGACCATGCTACCACATTTTGCTTCTTGCTCTTCCAAGACACAAGATTTCCTCCAACAATAACACAATACCCAGATGTGGACC
>JASKGM010000007.1:8204779-8219468 GCA_034509205.1 Ceratonia siliqua
CTTCAATATTAGTTTAATAAAAAAAACCTCTAAAAAAATAAGGTTAAACTTTTAAATTATATTAATCTTTTTTTAAACATTAATATTTTATTTAATTTTTTTAATTTTTTGTAATTCCATTTTCTTATAAGAAAAGAACAAATGATGGGATCCATATCTGTTTAATTATCAATTGGTCGATTCAATGTTGAATAGTTATACTAAAAGACAAGTTCTAAATATTATCCAATACAGGACAAGCAAAGGGATATTGAAAGGAGATATAACAATTTAAAGAGGCATCAAAGGTTACTAAGATTCTTTACATGGCTTTGAACTAAAAGACACAAATTGGAAAAAACAATGTTTAGGTGGCCTTTCCAAGACAAAAGCAACATCTTTGTAAATCACGTTCTTCCTCAGACCAAACTATGCAATATGTCTTATTTGTGATTTAAAATTTTCAGAACTTCTGCTCATTGCTGAAACTACCATATTTTTTAAACCAACCAATGGAAGATGCAGATTACAGAAGTAATAGAAAATGATGTATTAGGAGGTGCAAGTAGTAACTCATAAGACATTCCTTAAGATTCCCCTACTTTGGAAGATTAAGTATTCAATTGTCCTAGAATCTTAATTAGCCATTTCCTTTTCTCAATATTACTTTGAATCGTAAGTAATTTTTGGTACAAACAAAGCGATTTTAACTGTCTGATGTGACTGAATTATAACAACTTTTTTTTTTCATATGCGGGCAGTCCAAATCAAATGCAATGTCATGCATCAAATTTATAGTAAACTAAGAATTGATTGCAATTTCCTAAGGAAGAAAGAAAAGACAGGGAAGTGATTAGTCTTTACACCCATTTATAAAAGATACAGAGTGACATATATTCATAAAGATAATTGACAGCTTCCTTTAACATCACTTGGCAGCAGAACTCCAAGTGGGTAATTAAGGCCATTCATTTGATAGTTTTCTCTTATCTGCTAAACCTTGAGAATTGAAAGAGCCAGATGAGTTTACCATTTTCTCTGGCAGCAAAGACTTCCATCATTGGAAGCAATAGCAAATCACATAGTATAAGATTTACTGTTAGAAGAGCCGAACTGACCATGGCTCCCAAACAGACAAGAACGGGCAGTTTTCGCGAGTTGTCTAAACAAGTAGTTCCTCTTCCTGATTTACATGTACGGGAAGTTGTTGAGAGGCAGTCTCAGACTGCTACTTTTACCACTAAAAGTCCGAGCAGAGAGCCACAGTTCCAGTCCAGTTTTCTCAAGGAAGCCTATGAAAAGTGCAGAAATATCTGTGCAGAATATGCCAAGACCTTCTATCTAGGTACAAATCCACTTTCTTTTTCCTTTCTTCTATCTAACGGTTTACATATTAACATTGACAGAATTTATAGCAAGTCAGCACCCAATACCCTTAATGTACAGAACCAATAATATATCTTAAGATAACTTGATTGATAAAAATGGCAATTCTCTTAAACGTGTTTGTTGTAATTTATCCATTCTCACACCCAATTGTGCTCAACTTTCAATATGGGTGCCTTTTTGTTTGTATTTATAGATTATGTTATCTGACTTCTTTCTTGCATAATTGAGACCATCTTCATTCTTTAAACAGGAACTTTGCTAATGACAGAAGAAAGACAGAAAGCTATATGGGCAATTTATGGTAAGGACCAACTAAGCAAAGTCAGAATCTTCAAATGGTCATATAAGATCCCAGTTCATAATATTTTCCTATGTACTTTACTAGTTGTAAAATGCAAACCCATCACTTGGAAAGGCCAAAAGGGGCCAATTAGCTGTTTCAAACACTTTCAACCTCTGAAATCCATCACCAAAATTGAAAAGTTTTACTGAAATACTTCTCTGCAGTTTGGTGCAGGAGGACAGATGAATTGGTTGATGGTCCTAATTCTGTCTATATGAGCTCTTCTGTTCTTGATAGCTGGGAAGAGAGACTTCATGACATTTTCAATGGACACCCCTATGATATGCTTGATGCTGCTCTTACTGATACCATCTCCAAGTTTCCCTTGGACATTAAGGTGATTAACAAAAAGATCAGTTACCAGGATCAATTCTTTTAACTCCTACTTCGCTACTTCAGATATCACCAAAAATATGTCATTTAATAGTAGTTTAAGGAATTAACAATAGGAATGACTTGCTTCAACTAATACAATTCTCTTCTTTTATTATGTTTATAGCCTTTCAGGGACATGATAGAAGGTATGAGAATGGATACAAGGAAAATACGGTACAAAAATTTTCAAGAGTTATACATTTACTGCTACTATGTGGCTGGAACTGTTGGCTTAATGAGTGTTCCGGTAATGGGTATTGCACTAGAGTGTGTTATCCCTGCTCGAAGGGTATATGATGCAGCACTATACTTGGGTATTGGAAATCAACTGACGAACATTCTTAGAGATGTGGGAGAGGAGTAAGTTTCTAATAGATTTAAGTCACATGCTCCTTCAGTGCTAACTCTATATCCTTTCTGACTTGTTAACTTCTTCTTTCAGTGCATCAAGAGGCAGAGTTTACCTTCCCCAAGATGAACTTGTCCAGTTTGGGTTAAGTGACACAGATGTTTTCTCAAGAAATGTCACTGAAAGATGGCGAGACTTTATGAAACAGCAGATTACAAGGGCAAGATTCTACTTCAACATGGCAGAGGAAGGTGCTTCTCAGCTCGAAAAGGCCAGCCGCTGGCCGGTATGTACATATTGGAACGACGTTTGCTTTCAATTGCATTAACCTAAGAACATATATTTCATATAAGCTTCTGTAAAATGAACATGATTGATCCTCTAGTTACACATTACAGCATTTGAAAACCAGCCGTTTAATTTCTTTCCCCCTCCTAGGACATGCATGTTCACCAAGGCCATCTGCAGATGTTGATAATTTGCTTTGTGAATGATTTGTAGGTTTGGTCCTCCTTGATATTGTATCGTAAGATCTTGGATGCAATTGAAGACAATGATTACGACAACTTGACAAAGCGAGCCTACGTAGGACGAGCTAAGAAACTTCTGATGTTGCCTCTAGCTTACACCAGATCTCTCTCCACACCTAGTTTTATCCATCACCAACAAAGTTTCTCTAACAAATTAGTGACCGAAAAGGATAAGATTTTTTAGCAGATGCACCACAAATAAGATGAGAGGATTATTTTGCAGAGCCTATAAATTACTTGGCCTCTTTGTATAGATTATAGGCTTGTTCCCACAATGTTACTTTTTGAATTGTACAGATACTTCATCACCTGAACTTCTTCTTCCGTCTATCTCAGCCTCCTTGCTATACAAATTAACTACATATTTATGGCATTTGGTGTAAAGAGGTATGAGTGGACTCGAGTTTATTATGAATCTTATATATGTGATAACAGTTGTTACGTATAAAATTCATGATGAATCCGAATTCATGATATCTTTACACGAGGTATAGTCATCTTTCTACTATATGTTGGGGTTTTGGTGTGAGAGAGAGAGAGAGAGAGAAGATCATCTTCTCATTGATTCAAAAAATTCAAAGATATACAACCTTTGTAAGTAAGACAAAGGAGACAACATTTTTCAAAGTACAAAAGCATAAAGCATAAAGCACTTTAGACAAAGCATGCTGCTTAGATTTGCAGTCCTATGTTTCACATGATCCTAGACATAAACGGCTACTACAGCTTTAAAAAGTCAAACATAACTTTTTTACCTCATCAACAATTATGATAATGAGGTACCTCAAAACTGCTTAGGTACCTCGAAATTATTGAGGTACCTCAGAACTATCAGGTACCTCAAAACTACAAGGAATCACAAAATGTTTCAACACTCCTTTGACTCGTTTGTAGTAAACTCCAAGTAAACCTCTCAAGTGCTCAAATCTAACTTTAGGAAGTGGTTTCGTCAAAATGTCAGCAAGTTGACTATGTGAACTGCAGTAAACCAATTTCACTTCCTTCAGTCTCTCTGCTTCTCTAACAGCATGATACTTCACTTGAATAGGCTTTGTCTTTCCATGTTGGACAGGATTTTCAGCAATTACAATTGCTGATTTGTTGTCACAGCTAATCTTGGTGGCTTCACATTGCTCATCCTTAAGATCTTTAAGGATTTTCCTCAACCAAATAGCTTGGTTGACAGCTGCAGCAGCAATTATGTATTCTGCCTCTGCTGTGGATTGTGCAACAACTCCCTGCTTCTTAAAGTTCCATGAGAACATTCTAGAACCCAAGGAAAATATGAATGCAGTAGTGCTTTTCATGCCATCCAAACTGCCAACCCAATCACTATCAACATATCCCATCAGTTTCCCTTGTTCAGAAGGTTCAAACTAGATTCTAAGTTTGATAGTGCTCTTTAGGTATCTTAGCACTTTTTTTGCAGCAACATGGTGCAACACACTAAGATTTTGCATGAACCTACCTAGCGAACTTACAGGATGCATCAAATAAGGCCTAATTGCTGTCAAGTATAGGAAGCTACCTATCATGCTTCTATATAGTGAGGCTTCTGATTTTTCAGCTCCATCATCCTTGGTGTACTTTACATTATGCATCAAGGGTGTGGGAATTGGCTTGCAATCATACATCCTAAATTTCTTTAGTATTTCAGTAGAGTATTTTTGCTAATGTAGGAATATTCCTCCTTTGAACTATTGTACCTCAAGTCCCAAGAAATATTTCATTTCTCCTAAGTCAATTATCTCAAGTTGCTATTCCATCTCCTTCTTGAAACTTAGTAAATCAGCAGTATTAGTTCCTAACACAAGTAGATCATGTATATACAAAGAAACAATCAAGGATTCACCTTCATTCAGAAGTTTCACATAGAGTGTAGCATCATTGTCACTCCTCCTAAATCTATGATTGGTTAGGTGACTGTCAATCCTTCCATACCAAGCTCTTGGAGCTTGTTTTAGCCCATAAAGGACTTTGTGAAGTCTGTAGACCTTATCTTCACTTCTCCACCACAAATCCTTTAGGTTGTGATACATAAATATCCTTTTCTAGGATTCCATTTAGAAAAGCTGATTTGACATCTAAATGCCAAATTTTTCACTATTTCTGAGCAGCCAATGTAACTAGAATCTTAATGGTGTCCATCCTTGCAATTGGTGCAAAAGTATCAAAGTAATCAACTCCATGTTGTTGAGAGAATCCCTTTAACACCAGTCTGGCCTTATGCTTCTTTATAACACCATTAGGATCTAGTTTCAATTTGTAAATCCATTTGACTTCAATCACATGCTTATCTTTAGGTCTATTTACAAGCTCCCTGGTTTCTGCCTTATTGATTATGAATAATTCCTACTTCATGGCTTCTATCCACTCATCACTTTGCTTTGCATCATCATAGCATTCTGGCTCCATGACAACTTTAAGGCATCTTTGATAAATTTCAGCAATAGGTCTTGATCCCCTAACTGCATGATCTTTATCATCCTCATCTTCTTGAGTTTCTTCTGAGTTCTCAAGTGTAAGTGTTATTTGAAGCCTACTCACTTGAGAATTTTTCCAATCCCAAACAGCTTCCTCATCAAATATGACATCCCTGCTGACTAAAATATTCTTTGTGTTCAAATTGTATATTTTATATCTTTTAGCTTGAGTGTTATATCCCATTAAGATTCCTTTCTCAGCTTTCTCATCCAACTTGCTCCTTTTTACACTTGGAACTCGTGTATAGCATAATAATCCAAACACCTTCATATGTTTGATGGAAGCCTTACTCGACTCCAAGCCTCAATTGGTGTTTGTTTCTCCACTTCTCTTGTAGGAAACCTATTATGTATATCGGCAGCAGTATTCGCTGCCTTTACCTAAAAAATTTAGGCACATTTTTCTCAAAGCTCATACACCTAGCCATCTCCAAGACTAATTTGTTCTTCCTCTAAGATACTTCATTCTGCTGAGGGGAGTAGCTCACAGTTAGTTGGTGTTTCAGGCCCAGTCTGTTACAGAATTCATCAATTTCACCAGAATTGTACTCCATGCCATTGTTAGTTCTTAAAGTCTTTATCAACTAGCCACTTAGTGTTTTAGCTAAGGCCTTAAAATTTTTTAAGACTAAGAACACCTCTTATTTCAGTTTGATGAAGTATATCTAGGTTATCCTTCTAAGGTCATCAATAAATAGTATAAAGTATTTGCTCCCATTTAGTGAGGGCAGTGACATTGGTCCACAAACATCTGAATAGACCAATTATAGCTTCTTTGTAGTTCTCCAACTTGTAGAGTTTAAAAATGGCAATTTGTGTTACTTTCTAAGTTGGCATCCCTCACACACCTCTGAATAAACTTCAATTTAATGTAGGTATCTCACTAGTTCTTAACTCTGAGCAGATTTCAATGACTTTAAATTATAGTGGCCTAGTCTCTTGTGCCAAAGTTGAGTCTTGCGTTATTTTACTCACTTTACAGCTATGTTCAGATAGTGAGTTCCATTTTACAGGGAAGCATCTCTTCCTCATTTCAACTTCAAATAACTAAATGTTATTTTAATCTTTTATAGTACACCTAGCATCCCTAAATACTTTCAATAAGTGACCAACACTAAGAAAAACTTTGATCAAGCTTAAGTACTAACAATACATCATAAATTTCTTTAGTACCTGAAGGAGTGTGTATTGACACTGTGCCCTTGCCTGTGTGGCTACTTTTTCTCCATTACCCATCTTGACAGTTTCATCAACAGATTTCAGGTTGGTAAATAGTTCAGTCTTGTTGGTCATGTGTTGTATGCAGCCACTATCCAGAAACCAAGCTTCATCATCTTCAGGTTTATTTATGGTCTGAGCCATAAAATAGGAGTTTTTCATCTTCTTCAGCCTCTGAAACATTAGCCTTTTTTAGTTGCTCATCCTTCTCTATGTTATTGTTTCATTCTGCAGTCATTCTCTACGTGGGCATTCTTCCTACAATATTTGCATCGGATTGAGGGAGCCAGCTTATCCTTGTACCAGCAATCAACCTTCTTATGACTGTTCTTCTTGCAAAAGCCACAAGGTAGGTATCTCTCCTTCTTTCTTGATTTCCTTCCTCCATCATTTTGTTTTCCTTTGCTGGAGCCTTCTGTAACATCTTTCTTTCCTTCCCTTCTCTGGTAATTCTTTTCCTTGTGTCTCATCTGCAAGGCATTCTGCACTGAGTCCTCTTATCTAAGAGTTCTTCTTTATTCTTGGTCTTGCAAAGCATAGACCAACTCAGATAAACTCAGTTGAGTAATGTCCTTGGAGTTTTCAAGAGATGATATCTTGGATTCAAACCTCTCGGGTAGACGTACAATAACTTTTTCCACTATCCTTTGGCCTGATAGTTCTTCCCCCTCAAGTTTAATCTTGCTGATAGTGTTCATCAACCTTGCAGTGTAGTCCTTGATGGTATCTGAGTCTTTCATCTTCAAAACTCAAATTCTCTTGTCAAGTTCAACACATACATATGCCTTGTTCTAGCACTACCATGGAACTCCTCTATCAAGGTGTCCCAAGCTGCTTTAGCTTATTCACAAGACATGATCCTAATGAAAATGTTTTCAGTGACTGCTTGATGGATACAGGTAAGAGCCTTATACTTCTTGGAGGCTTCTTCATTATTATACTTCATCTGAGCCAATGTTGGGTTATTTGGTAGAGGAAGGGGATCTTGGCGTATTTCCATTATTTCCCACAAATCATATACTCACAGGTAGGACTTCATCTTTACAACCCATATCAAGTAGTTATCTCCCGAGAAAACTGGAGGTCCAGAGGAATGGTTGCTAGAGGTGGCCATCGTTGTACTTCAGGTATCTTCAAATGGGTTCTTCACAGCTTCCTTCAAGATGACTCTCACTCACAGTCCTGCAAGATCCTGTGATCTAATACCATTTTTTTGGGTTTTGGTGAAAAAACCAAAGAGAGAGAGAGAGAGAAATCAGAAAGTAAGAAAGTTTTGGAGAGAGATTCATCTTCTCATTGATTCAGAAAATTCAAAGATATACAACATTTACAAGTAAGACAAAGGAGCCAACATTTTTCAAAGTACAAAAGTATAAAGCATAAAGCACTTTAGACAAAGCATGCTACTCAGCAGTACTTTGCAATCTTATGTTTCACATGATCCTAGACATAAATGGCTATTATAGCCTTACAAAGTCAAATATAACTTTCTTGCCACATCTACAAATATGATAACGAAGTACATCAAAACTACGTAGGTACCTTAAAACTATTGAGGTACGTCAAAACTATTAGGTATCTCAAAACTACAAGGAATCACAATGTTTCAACACTATATCTCAATAAAGAGTGTGCTTAGAATTCCAAAAGACATTATTCTTTGCTATATACATAGAACAAATTCATGGATTTTTTTTCCCACTTCTTTTGTGAAACGAATGAAAGTTTTATTAAAAGCATTGCCCAACAATACCTAAACCACAGGAAACCCTTAAACTTAAATGAGTATAGGAATCTAAAGTTGCATTCAGAGTTTTAAATAACAAATGAAATTTACAAATCTTTGGGTCTTCTCATATAACAAATCCTCCTTTAGATATTGCACACTCAAACATTTTGGTTCTAGATCAAAATGAATCCAAAGTACTTTTTTACAATAAGCTATCCATAACTTAGAGAATAGCTTCAGCCCTTTTTGGTTTATTTTCTCTTTTACTCTCTTAGTTTCTCAACCTCTCTGTGTTACGTGCTCAAGACCTATGGATAGGGAAAAGAGATGGAGGAGGAGCACCAAAAACAACCAGCGTATTTGAAGGATTATGAGACGGGTGTAATTGTGTATGCTGGGATTCATATTTGTTAGTTAGTTAGAATTAGTAGTTAGTCTGTTGGTGGTAACAACAATAGCGGTCGATTTTCAAAATATGTAAGTTTCATAGCCATGTCCTCAACCTTCGAAACAAGCTTAGCAATTGCATCCTCCAAATGCTCAGAAGTGACCTTAGAAAGAGTATTATCCACCATTCTCTCAACAAAAGCACCAAATTGATACTGCCAGAACTAAGCTTTATTTCAAGGACAAAGAACCTCCAGAAATTGGGGAAGAAGAAGTGACTGGAATATTTTTCGAGTAACCTCCACTAATCCCAAAATTCCTTTAGATTATTAATGAAAGTAATTAATCATTGATATAATTAATTAAACGTAATATTTATCCAATAATTAGATACTATACTTGAGTCTTAGATTGGATCAACTCGTGCCACATTGTCCAACAATTATTCATGACTTATCATCACAGATGTTGCGACTATGCCGAAGTATTCACCCTCTAAACTTATCAAACTCAGTTTATGCAATGGAAGAATTAATTTGGATCAAACATATGTCAAGTCTTGAATAATAAAAGCAAGATCCAATGATAAAAAATTTTAATATAAATAATTTAAAAAAAAAGATTACGCTTAAATTATCTACTATTTAGACAACTCATGAGCATTGTTAAAAAAAAAAGTACGTGAGTCGTCTACCTGTTATTGTTAGATAACTTAAAATTGAAACATAAAATGTGATATGTCAAAAAGTTGCATAATCCGAAAAACATGTTTTTCAAAGCTCTATTTTGAAACTTTTTTTTTTGTCTCCTAGTACGGCCAAAAAGCCTCATATATTCCCTGCTCTATAAATTAAGATATATTTTTCATATTAATTATATATGTAACACTAATTTTATTATATAAAAATTTTATTTAATTATATATTTCCTACTCTATTTCTTTTTTGTTCTCTACACTAACTTTTTGTATTCCTTACTCTATCCCCTTATTTGTTGTCTACTTTTAAGAAAATATCATCGTTGTGAAAATTGGCCCAGACCTATCAGTTAGACTAGAAAAATCAAAAATCGGTCCATTAACCAGTTGGATCCTCCCTAATAGACCAAAAATACAAAAATCATTGGAATTTGAGAATCGAAGTCCACCCAAAACTAGGCAATTCACCAGTTACACCGAGTTTCGGTATATATATATATATATTTTGGTAAGCATTTCACAAAATAATGTCGTTTCGTGTATTTAAAAAAAAAAGAAACAATGTCGTTTTAAGGCAAGGTTAGGTTAACATAGTGGCTCTGCTCGAGTTCTCATCAATCGTCACCTTCGTGGCTTCGTTAGTCAATCCCCTTGCTCGTCTCACTCACCATCACATTGTTGTCTTTGTCCTTGGCTTGTTACTATTTTTTTTTTCATTGTGTGATTTAGTGATTTACTACTTTTCATTTATCACCGCAAGATCTACAAATTAGATTATTAGAGTTGAGTAATACTAATACCAACTGATTATGCCTTTGTTGGATATGTTATTAAGTTATTAGATAATCATTTAACATACAAGTTGGATATGTTATGGCAGTTTGACTTGAAACAAACAAATATGTATATTGGGTCTTCTGCTAGTGCTTTACATGATTATGCCTTTGTTGTGAATGTTTCTCTCCAGTAAAAATGTTAGACATAGCAATTTGCCTTTGATTTTATATTATGTAAAGGTCTCAAGTATTATTTTTATATATGATATCATAATTCATTTTGACACTTTACTTGTTATATAATTAGGTGAGAAAGATGTTGATGTTCCAGAACAACCATGTTTGGATTTGAAATCAATTGATGATCTTAATGATGATAGTGATTTTGGTGATGATGTTTCATGTTGGTCCCATGCCATTTGATGGATTTAATTTGAATGTTAATGAATGTTTTAAATGATTGACATTGTGGACTTATTTTCTTTTGTGATTGAGATTTGAGGATGTTGTGATTGACTTTTGTGATTGAGACTTATTTAAGTTATTTTAATTGTTTGTACTTTGTAATAAAATTAGTTAATGATATTTCTACTTTCACTTTCAAGTATGTTAATGTTTATTAGTAATTTAGATGATTACTTTCATTTTAATTTTTTTATTTAAGTAATAATTAATATATAATATATAAATTAAAATTATATTATTTAATTAAAATCTTGTTCAACCACTGACTCGTAACCTTTTGCCTTTATCGGTTTAATGAATGGTCCAACTTTTGAAACATTGAAAAAGATTGAATTTAATCTTCTCATATTTTTGTACTATCACCAAACTGATAAAGTGAGTGAAGCCCAAAAAATAAGGGTTTTTGAAAACTCGGTTAGCCAATTGTTTGGTCTGAGTTGCCCAATAGACCTGCAATAGCAAATAAATCGGTGAAAGCTGACTAGTTTTTGAAATATGGCACCTCATTTTTTAGAAGGAATTTTAAAGCGTGCATAGCAAGATTTAAATCTAGGTCTCTTCGTTTGCTTGGGTAAAAAATTTAGTACTACGGTAACACTAAACACATTGTCACCGTAGTGTAAAAAAAAGTAGAGCTGTTAAAGGGAAGTACGGCGAACATAATTATTATTTTTTTCAGTAAGAGTTGTCTTTTAATACTGTCATAGCACTAGTACTAAATTTTTCCCCATTTGCTTGGTGACCAAATTATTGCCTGAAGTCTAGGAATTGAAGGTTAGCTTGTGAGGCAGTGGCCCGATTGCAAAAACTCCAAAGACCATTGGCATTGATTGGTGTTTGATTGTCATTAAGACATAAAACCATGGTTGTTGGTTACTTCAGCAGAAAATTTGAATTTGCTTTTCTCATAAGTAAGGGCGTTTGAGAGTTTTGAGAGTGGAGTAGATTGGTCATTAATGGATTGGGGTGGGATGAAATGAAATGAAGCGGGAAGATAGAAATTAATCACTCCATTGTTTAGATATTTACAATGGTCATTAATGGAGTAAGTTGATTGTTTTTCAAAATTACCCTTATATATTATTTATTTTATGCATAATAAGGATAAATTAGTAATTAAATTAATCATGATAATTCAAATCCCAATTTGGAGGGGTTTGAAGAGGTGTGGAGTGGGTTGAGAGGGGTTGAGAACTCATCCTAACCCACCTCATTTCATTAATGTAAACACATCCAAACAATGGTTTGAGTCTTTTTCTCACCTTACTCCATCATCTCAAACAAGGCTTAAAAGTGAAGCCTAAAAGAAAATTTCTTGAGTGCATCTTATGTGGTCCCCATTTCTATCTTCTTTTTTTGTGATCCATAAATGACATAGAGAGCTCAACCCATATAAGAATATCTCAGCTTAAAAAACCAAGGTTTTAAAAACTTGGCCAATAGCCCATTAGTTTCCAGATACTCAGTGAATGGTACAACATTTTTTTAGAGCAATTCTAAAGTTGCAAGGCTTGAACCAGGGGTTCTTGCTGTCTAAGCAACCAAGAGAACAAGATGTTAGAATTTAAAGTAAGAGAAACTAATTTATTTATATAAAACATTGTTGCAATTACAATCAATCTTATATAATTGCATAACTTTTTATAGGATGAGTTTTTTTTAAAAGAATCACTCTTAGATTAAAAGTTCATAATATGAAAATCATACATACAAAATTTCATTCTAATTCAAAGTTGTTTTGTATCACACCAATATAATAAAGTGTTCAAATATAAGCAATAATAAAATATTTGATTATATGCTTTTTTGTTATATAATCTTTTTAATATTTGACATATAATGAATTAGTACTTAATTTTTTTCAACTATGAAAATTTTGCAAATATTTTAGTGTTTTTTTTTACATCACCAAATTCACAATACTTCTACACTTCCTCTTACATGAAAATATTTTATTATAAAAAGTGATTTTTTTATAATAAATCAGAGATAAAAGGTAGGTATAAAAAGAAGCATGAAGTTAATGGTATAAAAATATTCTTTTTTTTTTCTTTCTAGTGAATGCAAAAAATTAAAAAGCAAATTAATTGTTCCATATCCCAAGCAAGGCATACAACGAATAGGGAGAAATGGATACTGCGATGGTGTCTAATAAAATGGGTGTGAGGTCCACTATAAGTGAGTAGGTTCCACTCCAAGTGAGTGGGCCCCACTCCCATTTTGTGACACAAAATAGCACTAAAAACATTTTTAGTGTGACTGTAGTACTGTCAATTAACTCCACAAATAGGTAATGTTACAACCCTAATTACTCATTGGGATATTTTTGGGTAACCTCCCTCTCATCCCATGATTCCTTTAGATAATTAATGAAATTAATAAATAATTGGTATAATTATTTAAATATAATATTTATCCAATAATTAAATACAGGATTTGAGTCTTGAATTGAATCAGCTCGTGTCCCATTGTCCCCCAATTATTCATGACTTAATTATCATCATAGATGTTGCGGCTATGTTAAAGTATTAACTTATCAAACTCAGTTTATGCGATGGAAGAATTAATTTGGATCAAACATATGCAAGCTCCTGAATAATACAAGTAGGATCCAAGGATAAACATAATGGACATCACCTATCCCCTTTATATATTCCATACTCTATCAATTGAGATATATTTTTCATATTAATTATATATGTAATACTAATTCTTTTTTACGAAATAAATTAATTATATATTCGGTACTCGATTCCTTTTTTTTTCCCTACACTAATCTTTCATATTAACTATATAGTTAGTTGATATTTTTAATATTTGACATACAATATCAAAATAATATTTACTTTAGTTCCAATGGTTGGAGCAATCAAAATCATATCGTAGAATGAGATATTAAAATGTGTAAGTATGTTAATTTTTACATCAGTGTCAATTGATCCTTTGTCTCTAATATATGAATATTATATTAAATTTTATACATGTATACATATATTAACTATATTTTTATTATGCATTTTTTAAAATTATTATTTTAATATAATTATGATATGATTCAATTAAATTGATTGACTCGTGATCTGGTAGTTTATTCGATTTATAATACAAACCAATTTTTAAAACACTACAAAAAATTACAGCCTTCGCATCTTTCAAAAGAAAAATGCAATATTATATCTATAACCTTCTGGACATGGAGCAAAGAATGGCATACTATATCTATGTTTAATTATGCCTTCCATAGGCTATAGCACATTTCAAAAAGGTTTAAAAACTAAATCAAAATGAAATGAAAACCCATGGTTTTCAAAAATTTCAGTGGAGTTTCTCATATAAAATGGACATTCCCAAAATATAACTGATCATTTTCTCTAAACAGAAACATCCATAATTCATTTCAAATCACCTAGACAAAATTTCCAAAGCCAAAACAAGATTCTAAAATATATGAGAAAATAAACCACCACTCAGATGCTCCCTTTAACTACAAAACATAGAGTCCAACACATATGCCACATCAACAAGGAAGCCTACCAAAATGTCTAGGAGAGAACAAGATTCCCATAACTCTACACGTCAATGGGCTGATGATCAGAAAGGGGTGAGTCACACAGATTCAGTAAGGGCATAACAAATAAAGTGGACAAGAGAGGAAACAATAAAATGCAAGAATAACTATCCATGTTACAAGTCTACGAATTTAGATCTTGCAATAAATAAAATAAGTAATTTAAACTCTATAGGGTTACCCATGAAAACACCAATATCATTTTAGTGGGGGTGGCTACACCTCGTTGGTAGCTCCTTGCCTCACATGGGTGGTGTAAACACCTGATTTTGTCCAGGTAAATTTTAAAAGTTTTGAAAAATAGTAAAAATTAAGAAAAATTAGAAAATATAACAAAACAAGGAAATGTGATAATATTAACAGAAAAGCACAAAATATGAGGAAAACAGGGAAAAAACTTA
>JASKGM010000007.1:8220850-8266462 GCA_034509205.1 Ceratonia siliqua
CATTGCCATTCAAAGCTAACAAGATATATAACCAAATAAAAACTATCAGGGAGTAAAGAAAGATGTGCTATAGCTTAAAGCTTATAGCTTATAGCTTATAGCCAGTGAATCAAAAGTAACATACTTTTAATTCAAATTTTATATTATCAATGGTATAATCTTTAACTCACTAATGTCAGAAGGTCACATGCTAACAAATAGAACACACCTGACGACTTTCATGATTTCCTCTCAGAATAGTAATACGATGAGAATAACGCACTTTGAGGGCAACCAAAAGCTGCAGAATGACTTGGTCAGTACCAAATTTGTTACTAATTAAAGAAACGACATATTGAAGCAAAATTGTCTTTCAGAATAGGTAATCTAGAATCTAGAAGATAGTTGTAAACAATTTGTACACACAAAACCACTAAAAAAATATGAAATCCATACCCCATTTTGGTCCATGCGTTGCATATGCAACATAACCATATACTCTCTTTTTCATTTTGGTTAGCATAACCAAAAATAGTTAAATTATGTAGTGGCACCCAATAATTACAATAACCCCACAAACACATAACACAAAGGCATCTTCCATAAACAAATGCAACCCATCATCCTCAGCAGTGGAACATGCCACATGTAAACAAATATTAAAATAAAGGTCTAGATATTTTTTAGGCAACAAACAACTGCTTATGAGCTACCTAGTTACTAGTCTTCAACTCATCTACACAGATATCAAATTATTAATTCAAAAAATGCATTTGAAGCTTAGCTTCGCCTCTTCTAGTCTAAGACATTTGATGTTTATTAATAACACCCTTGTCCAATAATTCCACAAGGACTCGTGAGAACATAAATACGAATAAAAAAATTCAGCTTGAACTACAAAAAAATGGTAATGCATAATAGCCATACTTACTGTTACGGTTTCAACTGAATAATAGCCACGATCAACATAATCTCCCATAAACAAATAATTTGTATCTGGACACTACAAACAAAAATGTGTAACCAGAAATGAGTATTCAATTATCGAGTTTTATGTGTCAAGTAATGCTAAAACTTTCAAGGCTCAACCAAGTAACAGTTCTACAAAGAACATGTAACACCAAGTCAAGAAAGATTAAAGTTGTTAGGCTACTCAGTGGCAAGTAACACTTGTTTATAGAATGCTTAGCATGACAGGCAATTCATGTATATAATAATAAAAAAAATGATAGACTCCATTTGCAATAAACTTGGAACCTGACCTCTCTAGTTCACAACCTTTTTTCTTCTATTTTGCAATGAATCCAGATAAATAACTAAAAAAAAAGGAGAACTTAAGAAGTTGAGGAAGATATTTGATGCAGGCCAGCTAAACCAGTTGACTCATATAAAGGTTGTATCATCTTGCATCTTTATTATTAGAATTATCAGAAAGTCTATCTTCTGTATTATTATTAGGCACTTCAGGAGAAATGACGTAATTTCAGTTCTATATCTTAGGATTTGATTAACTCTGTTATAGATCTCATATACATTTTATAGAATCTATAAAAAATTCTTCTCTTGAAGATAAAGAAAGTCTACAGTTATTAAACATAGAAGAGGCTAGTTCCATGTTTTGTTTGTTAATAGAAAGAAGACTTTCTTCTCCATTCTTCTGGCACTGAGACAAGAGAACCAGCCCCTTCGAGTTGTGTTTTGATCAACTTTGCCCATCCTGTGTCTTTAAGCATCTCCATTACAATCCTACATTTTACAATTAAATCTGATACAAAAGAATTCATCCTACACCAGAATCATTTCTAAAGTCTTCCCTAAATCAACACCAAATGTGTCGCTTTGAGTATTTCCCCTTGTCTCTTTGACTGGCGCACAACTGCACAGAGAACCATTTGAGGTAGTTACTAGCCTGGCTACAGCCTACAGCCACTCCTCTTTCAATTCCATCCATCGTTTTACAGAAGCAATCACAATCTCTCTCGGCCTAAGGTAATTCCATTAGAATCAGACCTGATTGAACCTATAGATATGAAGAAGCTAATGGAGACAATAGAGCACAACCTATAAGGGTTGGTCTTCTGGTCTAAACAGCCAAGAAAGGAAATTGAAACTCTTGAGTAAATAATTTGAAGTTTTCTTGTTACAGTCCATTAACCCAAAAAGGAAAACCGAGGTAAAAGTAAAAATCTAGAAATCTTCAATGTTTGTCTCAAAGTTTTGTACTATAAAGGTAACTTGGAATGAAAGCATTCCATTCCGATGATATCAATATTCAATAATAATAAAAAAAAAATTTAATGGCTAGTAAATAGAAGGCATACACTGTCATGTTAAAAAATAAATAAAAAGAAGGCAGTTATACATTGAAACCAAGAGGTATGTCAAGTGTAATTTTAACATATATCAAGGGAGGTGCACAAAATTTCTGTTTTTACTAAGATAAGTAGTATTCTGAAAACATATGTAGTGTCATTAATTTCAGCAAATATATGTTATAAATCAAATTCACTATCAGAATAAATACCTTCCCTCCAATGCGAAAAAGCTCTGCAAGATCATGGAATTGCCCGTGAATATCACCACAAATTGTGACAGGACTTTTCACAGGCTGCAAATATTGGCAAAATAAAAAAGGATTACTTAAGTCTTTCCTGCCAAATCATTATAAGCTAAAGCCCAGTAAGACAGGAGAATGCAATTATAAAACAGAAGTATCATAAATAGAATGCCCAGCACAGCCTAGAAATGGTCACAAATTGAGGGGGGGAAAAAAGGTGCATAATGCAAAAAAGTTTGGTAGGAGACTAAATACTTATCATAAAAAACACAAACACATAAAACACACTGAACTGGATATAAAGAAAAAATATTAAAATAATTAAACAAACCTGGACATTGCTTTCATCCATTAAAATCTCTTTTGCCTTATCACACAAGACCCTTACCTGCATGAAAATGAGTAGACAAGTGAGAAAGAGTTGGATCATTTTTAAATAGAAGAAAAAAACACACACACACGCACAAACATTATTCTATGAAATCCCAATCCACAATGATCGAGGGACTACTTCCAGAAAAAAAGGCAATCAGACAAAAGACTATATTACAAAAATTGTCATCCTAGTCACTTTAATATAGCTCACTACTTAGGTGGTCATAAAATCTCACTTATTACAGATGCTTCATATGATGAGGATAACATGAATGTTCTCAGGACTTTTTATATATTACTGAGCGCTCTCAAGGAAACAGAGGGTTTTGAGATCTCTCTTTGGCTTTGCTGAAATCTTCCACATTTGTTAGGGGAAAAAATACATTTGTCAATAACTTCTGGATATTTAACATTATCTCAAAGAAGATGAATGGCAAATATCATGCAACCAAGCCCATGTAGTGGTTGTAGCCTGACTTAGAGACAATAGTTTCAAAGAGGTTCAAAGGTCTTCAAACTCCAATGCCAGCAACCACAGCAATAAAGGAAACTAACGTGTCCTTAAACATAGATTAGATCATTAGACAACATTCTATGCATAAGCAAAATACTTTAAACAAATCCAACTCAAATAAAACCAGTTACTTGATGTGAGGAAAAGAATACCAACTATACGTGAAGGATCTACACGTCTGCTTATTGGGATGGTTAACAACAGCTTTCAGAAGCAAAGGAATAGACGAACATGGAACTTCACTACTGGTCATAGGTATTAAAGTATCGAGTCAAGACTTAAGAGGCACCATTCTCTCACACCTATCCCCGTCCAAATCTGGTTAAAACTTAATTAAAGTGACACCCAGCCATAAACACATTTTGAGAAAGTTCTTTTTTCTTCCCCTTTTTACTTCTCCCTCAGGAACCCTCATACTCAATATAACAGTCTAAATTTGGCTCCTTAAATGCAGAAAATGCTACATTAGCAGAACTATCATCATGATTAACTGACTTAGGTCTGATAGTGACAAGCCTCCACGCTCCACCAACCAAAATAATACAAAAATATAAACATATATACTCAAACATATACCACCACTCCTTAATTGACAAAATCAATTCGACACATAACTATTACAATGAATTCCGACAATTGGATGGAATATTTGAATAAACTGGAAGATGTTGAACCCGCTAATAACCATAGTACCATTTCTGATACACACAGAAGAAATGCATAGGAGCGCTTAAGATTAAAAGACACCCAGATTTCGTAAGAGACCGATGGATCTAATTTAGTTCCAATAATTACTCCAGAAACAATCCAATGGGTGGGTACTAAATCCTGAACAGATCGATGCCCATGAACCAACTTGAGCCAAACTCAAAGATCATACCCATACGACCCAAAGACGAAAAACCATAAGCAGTCTTAAAATCTCCCAGAAATGGTGCTGATCCGTCACATTTTCGAGAACCAACCCTAATAGCCAGCAGAAGAAACAGTTGGCAAATTAAATAGGATAAATTAAAAGAAAATACCTCTTGCTCAGACAAGGGTTTGCACTGCATAAGCTGAGAAATCTGCTCATCGAGGTTTCCATGGGAATTCGAAGGGACCGAATCCATGCTCACCTCCTCCTCCTCCTTCTCCTTGAAGAACACAACGAAACAATGTCCGTCCGATTTTTATCCAAACCCTAGATCTAGTCAGAAAACCCTTTTAGGTTTCTTGTTCTGGGTTGGGAGAGAGAGAGAGAGAGAGGGTGGTGGAGAAACCAAGGCTTTTGGAAGCCCGACCTGAGTGGAGGGCTGTATTTGCTCGATCACCACTCCTTTTCGGGGGGCAAAACTGAAAAAGAATAAGAGAAGTGGGGTTCGGGATTTGAAAATGATGATATTGAGAAGTGTGAATCGCGGGAGGGGAGCGTGGGATTCAGTCGCGTTCAGTTCCAATTCACTGGTCGGCCGGTGTCTTAGATTAGACAGGACAGCAGAGCATGGTGATTGGTGTGTTAATTAGTTGTGTAATTATTTTATTTGGATTTAAAATACAAAATTAATTTGTAATTTACAGGTAAGTTAGATCCCTCCTCCACTTCATTTCCGGCTCCAGCTTCCGCCATCGTGAAAGTGCAACACATGCAACGCTGCCCACCAAGCATGAGCTAAAATCTTGCTGAAACCACGTCCACAGGAGTAGGGGAGTAGGGTAGACTGTAGAGTGAGAATAGAACTCATACTCACCGTTTAACACACCAGTGCTCAACAATACATGCAAGCAAACTAGAGACTATTTTAAAAAATCCTTGAAACATTGAAGCAAATTTTACATTGTTAAAAAAATTTCTTTATAAAAAGATTATTTTCTTGCAAAACAAATACTAAAAAAGATTGTTCAAAGTTTTTTCAAAGAATATTTACAGTAAAACAAATGAAGCATAAAAGTATTTGAATTCATCCCAAAATGGCCTAAGATTTTATGCAACACTTTAAGCACACAAAAAAGAAAAAAACCTTAAGGATTACTTTATTTGAAGTGTATTAGCACACTAATTCATATTTTTTACTATGACAGCTTCTCTTTTGTAGTGATGACTTTTAACTAATGAATGCATGTTATATTTCTAAGGAATTAATTATTCTAATTTTTTTTTATCTATAATAAAAAAATGTAAAGACATTCTCTTATATTTATCATAAGCTTAACCCATTTTCATATTTAAAAACACTTTTTTATTTCTACAAAACGGAAAATTTATGTTAATCATGGTTAAATACAAATTACAAATATTCTATCAATATAAACTAACTCTACCTTTAGTTAATTTAATCAAATGGAATGAAGTGTCATTTTTTATATGAAATACGGTGGAGTGTAATACTTGAATACCTCAAGAGGAGTTAAGTGTATTTTATGCTAAAAGAATGATAAGCACAATGACAGATCAACGTTTATATCTGAAATTATCCAGTTGAACTTAAAACTCATCAATCAATTACAACTTCTTGTCCCTGATGTGGAGTGTAATAGTCTTGCAGTCTGTAGAAAAACGAACCCGGGGAAGGGACAGGGACAGTGAGTCACAATATTGTTAAATTATTATTCTATGAAAGCCAGAACAATCAACTGTCTCAAATAACCAAGAGAATAATGCATCTGCGACCGTAACCAACATCCTACAGTTTGCTTTTGGTGACCAAGAGATGTATGTTTACTTTCCTTATCTCTGTCCCAGTGAGCAAGTTAGAGGTAGTTTTATCAATAACAATGCTATTCAATCCAACTTGAACTGAAGTCATGTTACACCTGCAAGACAAGATTGCTGTGAGATTTATCTAATTTTAATTTTGTTATAAAATGGTAAATCAAACGCCAAATAATACAGTGAGAACAACATTATAGTATTTCACATAACCACCATATCGCAATCTGACAAATATTGCATTCAAAGCCACACTTTTTGTGAGTCCTATACATTAACAATGAAATACATAACTTTCAATGACCTTAAACAATAGTGAAATAGCTGGGCATTTGATTATTAGTGTTAGTTACAATGAGAAACAGAATTATGACGACCGGGTTCTTCCATTTAAATAGGAGCAGTCAAAATTTTGCACAGTATTTAAATTATGATCAGTACTAGGATGAACGGTTAGGCCCTGACTTGTAGATGCCAATGCATTTAATGATTTGCATCCTCCATATCAATGAGTCTATCCGTTCATTAAATGTTCAATTGCCAACTGAACAACATCTTTTATTATTGACTTCTTTTTGGATAAATTTTTTTGGACACCTGTTACATATGGCAGGTAATGGCATAAAGCATGCAATAATTACAGTTGTTTTAATGTATTTACCTTGCCTCTGCTGTGTTTTCTAAAAGACCAAATATATCATTCCAAACCATGGGACCTGAAGTCAGAGCTACCAACCAATTTCGGGCAATCGTATAAAAGAAACACTATATAGTAAGGATTTCCATGCATCCAATTGTATTAAGTCATATAGTAGCAGCATTGGTTGAACATGTATCTATCACACACTCTACTTGCTTTCGCCAAAATGTTAAGAGATTTTTGGAATATTAAGAAACTGACTGTCTAAATCTTTCCAAAAATACCATCTCGCCTTTATGTCTCTCTACTTCTATAGGGTTCCCTCCCCCTAAGCTAACAGTTGGGAAACCATGCTACCTTACACCTTCGTGCTTAGTATGGACTTAAAAGTAAAAAGATAAGGGCTTAAATTATTTCATACACACTCACAACACCTATTCACACCACTGATAGACCACATTCCTTCACTAACCATAGACCACAGCTTAACAGCCTCTTCTTGTTCTTGTGGCAAGACATACTCTAAAAAGCCAACCAAACACTATTGTACATTTAAGGGGGTGGCTGGAGGGTGTATGATTTATATCATGTAAGTCAAGCTTAACTATATCTGCTCTACAACAATTTGCTAGCACAAACAGCAGCAGCGTTGGTTTCAAATATATTTACCTACCAAATGAGAGAGAGGAGAGATATTAATATGATGAAGGTGGACAGTACCTGAGTTCATGTTGTTCACCAATAATCCCGGCAAGAGCACAGCCCGTCTTTGAAATGGTGGAACCTTTTAGCATCTCGAATGATGAGTTCTCTGCCAACAAGCTTAGATATAATCTTTAGTGCAGTATGACAATCACCACAAACACGGAGGTTCTTGATTACCCTAATAGGAGAACGGACAGCGCTGCTTAGGAGACCATAAGCAACAGCAAGTCTCTCACTGTGGGCAAGAAGAGCATCCTCCTTGCCTTCCTGGTCTATGTCATGCAACACAAATCTTGTCTCTGGAATATAGCCAGCTTCTTTCATTTGTGACTTCAAACCTCTAAGCAAAGTATATATCTTATCATTCTCAGGATGAGAAGTATCTCCTGCTCGATATTCATGGACTCGGCTCCTTACTTCCAGAAGATTTTGGCTTCCTAATTTCTTCTTTTCTTTCTCTTTTGCCAGGTCTGAAGATTTTACAGGTACAAGGCCAGCCTTTGATTGCTCATTTAAGTGAGAAGGATCCAGCTGCTCAACTAGTTCAGCACAACGATCCCCCAGCTCCATGTTCCCATGAACTCTACAGAGATTCATCAAGGTCTCCCATACATCAGCACTTGGCTCCACTGGCATCTTTTCAATGAATTCAAGTGCTTCATCAAGATGCCCAACACTTCCAAACATGTCTACTACACTGACATAATGAGCCATAGATGGTACAATGCCATAATCCTTGCTCATGGATTCAAAGTGTAGGATTCCCTCATTAATATCTCCCAGCATACTACACACAGCAAAAACTCCAATGAACATCTGTCCATCAGGCTTTAGTCCCATTTTCTTGAATTGAGTAAATAGATCAATTGAATCTTCTGTAAACCCATTCTTAGCAAGCCAGGTTATCATAGTATCCCAAGTGGTCAAATTGCGTTCTGGCATATTATTGAACACCTTAAGTGCATCATCCATAGAACCACATTTTGAATACATCTCCAATATTCTGTTAAAAGTGCTGACTTTAAGAGGTGACAGATATCTTAAGACATATTCATGGATAGTTTTTGCCTCTTCTAGAGATTTAGCTTCTCCACATTGGTGCATTAATTGCAAATATCGAGGCAAATCCACTGGAACATGTTGCTTTTCCAACAATCTCAAAACTTCAACAGCTTCTTTCACTTTACCTTCCATGCAGAAATTATCTAGTTCCTCAAGGCTACCTCTATATGGGCTATCATCAGATGCCTCAGCTGATTCCCCATCAGGTTTTGTATTATTTGATAGATGAGAACCAATCGTTGAACTCTGTACTGTATTCAAGTTTGGAGGATATTGACCGTATTTTAGATTTTGCTGAAATTGTCCGGAACCTGGGTTATGCTGATACATTTTGTCACTCCATGGGACATGATCATTTGGTGCCTGCTGAAAATGGCTGATGTTTTGAGTGAGGCTCCCTTTATGATTTCCCTGAGTTTCTGAAAGGGTATGTGAATATGCATTAGAATAATGTCCCCTTTCTGTTGGTCCCTCTGTCCAAGAGGCACATGAACTCTGCATATTTCCACTGATGCCATTCAGTTTATTTTGTGAACTCCCAGTGTTATTTTGGCTTTCACAACAAAACTCAGCATGATTTTGCCGATAACCTAAAGAATCATCTAGATGATAAGCACTGCCAAATTGAAAATCCGACCTTTCAGCAGCAGTGCTAATAGTCTTCAATGTATTAAGGGTTTGGATAGAATCGACGATGTTGCATGAAGAACTTCTGTTGCATAACTTCGCAAGAGAATTGATTGTGAGGAGTGAGGCTCTCCTACAAGACATTGATGGCTGGTACCTTAACTATTTCAAAAATGTTTCAGAAGTTAGGTTAGAGAAAAAAACCCTACATAGGAGGCATATGTCAGATGAAGAGAAAGTGAAGTAGTCTCTTAAAGAATGAAAACCCACCTGGTTTGCTTAACCTTAAACCCTATTGGGTTAGGCCTGTGTGTTCATTCACGTACTTTGGACTTAGCATACACTGAGATGCGAGCCACAAAAGTTTATAAATTAGTAGATACAAGTTTGTCTGTATATATTCAATGAACAACAAACATACCCTGATCAACTTCAATGGAGAGTCTAGAGGCAACTTCAATGTTTACCATACCCAAATTAACAAACATAACAAGCAAGCTTTTACAGGTGGGTGGTTGATACTTCATTGTGTTAATACATGCGGACGTTAGTAATTAGTACCATGATAATGTAGCTCAGAATAAGGAATAGAAAACCGAACCGAACCAAATCAAACAGTTTAAAGGTCGGTTTAGTTCGGTTAGCCTATTCAGTTTGAGTCATGCTGAAAATTCACAAACTTTTTTCTCACAAACTACAAAAAGGTAATTTTTTTTCTCATTCTCAAGAGAAAAGGAGTTTGTGAGAAAAATCTTTGTGAATAAAGCATTATTACTCATTCGGTTTGGTCATGTTTGGGTGTACTTCTAAATATTGTAAAACTTTATCAATCACGCAGCAGCAGCAGAATTAGAGAATACGGACAATACATGAATCAGAAGTTAGCAACCTTTAAGATATTAAAGTCATAAGAGAAAACCAAGGAGGAGACTGTGTGCCAGATTGGACAATGAGCCAAGACTCGGAAAAGCAAAGGAAAAGACTGAGAAGGCGACGGAGAAGAGAACGAAGGTGTACCTGATTAGAAATCTCACGGAGGAGACGATGGTCTTCCCCTTCGACGGTGCTGAAGCTGAGTGGTGCTTCGTTTCTTCCTCACTTCGATGGTGGGGATTGGGGCTTCAATGGTGCTGTTGGGTGGCTGCTGCTGCCGTTGTTAGCAACTGGGGATGGGCTACTGGTTAGGATTTTCGGGCTTTGGGTGTAGCTCTCCTGAAGTTTTGAAATTGGGGAACTGGGAAATTGAAGCTGAAACATAGGCGCAGAAGAGAGGATTCTGAGAGAAAACCGGTTTAGGACTTCAACAGCTGGTTAGGCTTAAACCCAAACCAGACGGGCCTGGCCTTAACATTGGAGTACTGTACTAGATGGGTAACCCAAACCCGCAAGCCTGAAAACAAATATCTTGTGGGACCCACACCTGAAACCGAAATAGTCCAGGCTGGGTTACGGAGTTGAAGTTGATCTCTTGGATTGGAGTTTGGAGCCTCCTCCGTTGCTGATGCAAAGCAAGAGGTAGCAGCAAATGGGGTTCACTCATCCATGACCATAACCTTTCTATATCTGTAATAGTTTCGTGAAGTTATGTGCGAACTCTCGAGCTCTACTTCAGTCCTTTTGGGTTCGTGTTCAACTTCTATTTTCTCTTACTTTCCCAAACCCAACAATAGCAGAAGTACTATTACTATATCCTTCAAGAAAAGCAAGAGAAAAAGACCCACAACACAGAGACTCACACTTGTCGCTGTTGCAGCAGCTTATTCTATAGCCAAAGATGTCTGGAGGAGAACATCGCCATCTTCTTCTTCTTCTTCTTCACCTAGCAGACAACGTCGTACTAGAAACCAAGAACCTGCATACTTGGACCATAGCGTGGACATGGACGAGCTGTTAGCATCAATTGGCCAGACCCAGAACGAGCAACAACTTTATGCTTTAATGTCACCCTACATTGGGAGGCAGCTATCTATTCGGTTTATGGTTTCCCTGCTGTCCCGGGAGCCTGATTGGCAACGCTCCCTTGCTCTTCTCGATTGGATTAATGACAAGGCTCTTTATTCTCCTTCTGTGTTTGCTTACAATGTTGTACTGCGTAATGTGCTTCGAGCGAAGCAGTGGGAACTCGCACATGGTCTGTTTGATGAAATGCGCCAAAAGGGGCTTGCCCCTGATCGGTACACTTATTCTACACTTATAACTTGTTTCGGGAAAGAAGGTATGTTTGATACTGCTTTGTTTTGGCTTCAGCAGATGGAGCAAGATAATGTTTCTGGTGACCTTGTGTTGTATAGTAATTTGATTGAGCTTTCACGCAAGTTATGCGATTATTCTAAGGCAATATCCATCTTCATGAGATTGAAAAGATCCAGTATTACTCCAGATCTTGTTGCCTACAACTCAATGATTAACGTGTTTGGGAAAGCTAAGCTCTTCCGAGAGGCTCGAATGCTTCTTAAAGAGATGAAGGAAACTGGTGTTCACCCAGATACCGTGAGCTACTCAACGCTTCTCACTATATATGTTGAGAATCAAAAGTTTGTGGAAGCACTTTCAGTATTCTCAGAGATGAATGAGGTGAAGTGCCCACTTGATCTTACAACTTGCAATATCATGATTGATGTTTACGGCCAGCTTGACATGGCCAAGGAAGCTGATCGACTGTTTTGGAGCATGAGGAAAATGGGAATCGAACCCAATGTGGTTAGCTATAATACCCTTTTAAGGGTCTATGGAGAGGCTGAGCTATTTGGGGAGGCCATCCATCTGTTCCGTTTGATGCAAAGGAAGGGTATAGAGCAGAATGTTGTCACCTACAACACAATGATTAAGATTTATGGGAAGTCTCTTGAACATGAGAAGGCAACAAATCTTGTTCAAGAAATGCAGAATAGAGGTATTGAACCAAATGCCATTACTTATTCAACAATAATATCTATCTGGGGTAAAGCAGGGAAATTGGACAGGGCAGCAATGTTGTTTCAAAAGTTAAGGACTTCAGGAGTTAAAATTGACCAGGTTCTTTACCAGACAATGATTGTAGCTTATGAGAGGGCAGGTTTAGTTGCTCATGCTAAGCGTCTACTTCATGAGCTCAGACGACCAGACAATATTCACAGGGAGACAGCAATCACGATTCTTGCTAGAGCTGGTAGAATTGAAGAGGCAACATGGGTTTTCCGCCAGGCTTTTGATGCTGGAGAGGTCAAAGATATATCTGTATTTGTTTGCATGATTAATCTTTTCTCAAGGAACAAGAAGCATACAAATGTCATTGAAGTGTTTGAGAAGATGAGAGAGGTGGGATATTTTCCTGATTCTAATGTTATTGCTCTTGTGCTGAATGCTTTTGGAAAGCTGCGTGAATTTGAGAAAGCAGATGCTTTATATAGACAGATGGAGGAAGAAGAGTGTGTTTTTCCAGATGAAGTTCACTTCCAGATGCTCAGTCTATATGGGGCAAGAAAGGATTTCATGATGGTAGACACACTGTTTGAGAAGCTGGATTCCAATCTCAATATCAACAAGAAAGAGTTGCATCTTGTTGTTGCCAGCATTTATGAAAGAGCAAATAGACTTAATGATGCTTCCCGAATCATGAACAGGATGAACCAAAAAGGAAGTCGTAAATCATGACCATGTTTAGAAGTTTGCATCGCCTTTCTCTCAATTGTATGTCTGTTGTTGATGAAAATTCTTTTGCTCGTGTCCATAAATACTGTATCCAACAAACCTCTGATCTTCCCATCTGTGTGTCCTGTGTACATATGAACTCAAGCAATGGAACATATTCAGCCAAGCAGCATCCTGGTAGTTAGTCATAGACTCATTACAGCTTCCTATTTACGGCTAATGAACACACTTCTTTTTTTGCCACATCCTTCTTTGTAAATTGAGCCCCTCTGTGTGTGTGCGCACGCGGCACCTATCTTCTTCATTAAGAGAAACATGTTAAAAGAGTATACAATTGGATGTTCACTGCTGTAAATTCCTTTAACTACTGAAGAAGAAAAATGACCAAGGTAAGTAAAAATTTTTGAGATTCTCCACTCTGCATATTCTGGCCACACTTTCTGGCTTTCTGCCAATATGATTGTCGGGTTCGTTGTGACTCCTCTGAGGATTTGCAATTGCAGATGCAATTGAAATTTGAAAAAATGATTATTTCTGCTCCTTGTTGTGGTTCTCTGCTGAAATCAATATGCTCGGTAGGGCTGCATACCCATTTATTTGTGTCTTTCGGAACTTATATATGGTCTTATCCACTTATGATATTAGATCAACAGGGGGCTGGAGCCCTTTAGTTCCTGCTCAAGATTAATTATACAAGCCCATTATTTATATGTTACATGATGCTAACTCCTTCAGCATCATGTTTGCTACTTATATTTTTATCTACGAATAATTATAAGTTCTAATTGTACCACATTGTGAGCAAACTTTAAAGACTTATCCATCCCTTTTAAAATTAAATAAATTTTTTCTAGCGATTTCATTAAAAATTTCTTCTCAAATTTAAGTTTTATCGTCATGTTTGTTGTTGCGGCTTCTCTTTTTTCAAGGTGTTAGAGTTAACAATTACTATTTATTCTTATACTTAGGATCATTAAATTTTAAATGACATGAAATGTTGTTTTATAAGACAACAAATAATAAAAAATATCTTTTATTGTGTTACTCAAACAAAAAAAAGGTAACTCATTTTCTTGAAAAATGTTTTTTACATAATATGTTTCTCAGCAAAAATTAATTTCTATCAAAATAAACGGAGTATGCTATTTAGAAAATATAAAACATTTGATATTCCCTTATTCAACTATACTGGAGTTTGTATCAGCTACTCATTAAGTGAGAAATTCTTAGCCAGGTATATTTACCAAATTATCCGAATAATACTCAATAAATGCAAGTCATAATTGAATTTCAAATGATATGAAATAAGTTCTACATGACTTGTATTTAGTAAATATAGTATGAATGATATAATACAATATATTTAGTATGTGTTCATGATTCATACCAATTGCTCATTAGGATCCGATCTAATTACATGTAATCGATGAGTCCATGGTCCAATTAACTAAAATGATTAAAATGGTCCTCCTTAGTTGTTACAATTATAAGAATGTTATTTTCCCTTCATATACAAATTGTTTCTCACATAAGTACATACACTTTTTATACTCTCTGCATTTATTGCATTATTTCAACTTAGATTGAACTAATTTGACCATTGGAATACGGATATCATTGATCCAGTCCTTAACTTATGTGTACTACTGTAGAACTGATTAAAGGATCAAATTGATTCTTCAACCCGACCTACTCTAAGAAACCGACCTATACCAACCTGATATCAATCAATATGTGTGTAAGAATTTCTCTTTTAAGTCATGGTTTAGCCATTGCTCCAAAATGTTTCCATCTTCTCCTTTTGTATCAGGTGAAGATGGAATAATAGAAGCAAACAGACCAATCTATGGCATTCAAAGTTGCTATCTGCAATGAATTTGGTGGAGCTTCTAATGCTGTGAGTTGTGATGGTACACCAGTTTCCGGATTCTACCTTACTATGTAGGTCTGGGTATGATCGTGGGTCAATGTGCATCTTCCATCTAACTGTTCCTCACCACGGGTCAAGGGAACTGGGCAAGTATTGGCCTTTGCACATCATTAAGTCCCTTTGATTTATAGGGAAGATAATTCCATCCTAATTATCATTTTAACAGTCAAGTCAATAAATTTTTATATAAATTAAAATTTTAAAAATTATATTAAATGAATGAACACACTCAAATATATTTTTCATTAAAATTTATTTACATATCAATTTCTAATTAAATTAAAGAAAAGGCTAAGTTATCGCCTCATTTTAAAAGGGTAGTTTAACTTAATTTGCTCACACTTTTTATTTTTTTGATATTAATTAATTATTTTATATGTCATATTTTTTTTTGAGAATTTTTAAAAAAATTTCTTATAAAAAAGTAAATTCTAAAAAAATAATAAATGAATAGGATAATAAAAATAAAAAAATTTTAAATATTTTTAAAAAATATATAACATAAAAAATATTTATTTAATATTAACAAATAAAAAAATATGAACAAAAAAAAGACAATTGACAGATATCAAAATTATGTTATTACCTAAAATAAGACAGTAACATAACAACATCTTAATTTAATAAATCATTCAACTTGTTACTTAGCCCCGTTATATTAGTATAATGCTGAGAATACAACTAATGATGTCATATTACACATAGACAGAGGAATGTTTGGATGTTTTTAAAAAAAAGTTTTATAAAAGTTATTTAATTAGAAGAATTTTTATTAAAAATAAAAGATATTTTGTATTTAATATAATAATTAAAAATAATTTTATATATATTTTTTTTAAAGTATAACTAGTTATTCTTCTCTTTCATTTATCATATGAATATTTATTTGAAACTATAATTTTTAACTTAAGAAAAAAATAAAAAATATTTGTTTATACTTTTTTGTGATTGTATTTTTTTTTATAAGTTCATTTAAATAAAATTTTTATAAATATTTAAAAAAATATTTGTTGTAAAACAAAAAGCCCAAACGGTGGTCAACATATTTTCATATAAAATTCCAAATTTAGATTATCAAATCTAATTTACATACTTATTCTACATCTTTCCATGCTTGTTTAGTTTTTGCCATAAATCACATAGTAATTCAAAATAAGTTGCCTAAATTTCAGGTGACAAGTATCCAACCAACATAACAATTATATATATATTTTATTAATATGATAAATAATTTTAATCTTTAATAAAATAGTAAATGTTATTAAATTTATGAAGTAAAGATATCATTAAATTAAAAAAATAAAAATGAACAGGAGTATCTAGTTAGGAAAATTCTACACAAATAATCACACATACACACACACACACATATATATATATATATATATATATATATATATATTTGAGCACTAACATTTTAATTTATTTTTAAATTTTTTTATTCAAAAAGTCAACAAAATAGTTATAAAATTTTAAATTATTTTTATTAATTATATTATATTATATTAAATATATAAAATAAAAGAATTTTAAAACTTATAATTATCTATTAATTATTACGAATGATAAATTTTTAAATAACTATAAATGAATTTTGCTTTTTATTTTACAATAGTGCAAAGAGAGGATGAGAAAGTTAAATTTCTTTAAATAATTATTTATTATTTATTATTTATTTATATTTAAAAGATTTTAAGAAACCAAAATTTTTTAAACACAATACACACAAAAATTATTAATAAATTATATAAAATTGAACTTAATAAAGGCGATTGCTATGGTGTAGTTCTATTTTTGGGACTGCACCATAACTTTTGATATTCAAATGTTATATTTTTATAATTTTTTGTTTTTATTTTTTTTAATATTAATTAATTATTGTTTAAGTTATATAAATTTTTAAAAATATTTTATATCTTTTTTATATTATTCATCAATAAATATAAATATAAAAATTTATAAAAAATATATGACATATATAATAATTTATTATTATTAAAAAATTATAAAAATTATAAAATAAAAAAAATAATAAAATGTAAAAGTTATGCTACCAGCCCTGCAGTAATATAGCTTGGTCCTTTAATAAATATTATTATACAGAATAATAATATTAAATTCATATTATAATGGTATAATAATAACAGTAATGAGTAGTAGGAACGGTAGTAATTGACTAGTTATAAATAGTGATAAGTTTAGAGTTCATATTTCATTTGAATTTTACAGTGAATTTAAGAAAATAAGTTTATCTAAGCATTTCTGCCTGCGAAAAATACTTTAAAAAAAATATTATTTTACGGCGTAGTACGTCGTGAATCATTGGGTGTCTTTTGAACCTAAGAGATCGGAGCTCGGAAGGAAGAGAGAGAGAGAGGAAGAGTTTGTGGGGGTTACGTTTAGATTTGGGCCGTTCATTTCCCAATGATGAGATTGACGCCAGCCGCAATACATATGGATTTGGCTTAATTTGGGTTGAAGCATCCGCGACAAAGAAAATTCGACGAATTTTATTTGATCCCCCTTTGAGTTTTGACATTAATTTGAAAAAAAAAACAATTCTTTTTTTTTATTTAGTGATCAAAATTCAATTGCTAAAGAGAGAGAGAGAGAGAGAGAAAGAGAAAGAGAAAGAGAAAGATATTTTTGTATCAACTTTGAAGGCGCTGTCTGTCTAGGGTTTCTGGATCTTCAGCCATCCTCACTTCTTTCACCAATTTTAGGGTTTTAGTCTCTACAATATATTTCAGGTGAATCAATCTCTTTCCTTATTCTTCTTTCTGCATGTATGTTTCATCATTCGTATATTGTTAATACCCTGGGTGTTTGCTTTCTGTCTTCTGAAGGCATTGTCTTCCGTTAGCTATTATAGATCAGGTTGCTTCACCTATTACCTATTTGAGGGTGGCTTCTGTGGGTGAGAAAATTTGTGGGTAATGAAGCACATGGGTTATCTTTTTTTCCAGGTTGGGTTGACAAATGGGGTTTGGTTTTATGTTTCTATTACGTTTTTCTGTGTCATAATATAAACAGTGCAACTGCCCTGCCTATTCTTCATTATTATTTGATGTTCTTTTCTAAAAATTTACGAGATCGAGATGTCAAGAGGTTTGGGCCGGTTATCTCTGGTTGCTGATTGGACTTGATTGAATTGCAGGGCTGATTCTGAAGAGTTTGTTGCATTTTTCTACTCCAACAACGGGTTGTTTTTGCTGCTTAAAGTTACAGGTGTTATCCCTTAATTGAAAAGGAGGGATTTCCTTTGGAAATTTTTAGGAGAATTGTAGACAACAATTGTGATTGACTATGCGAACTTCATGGGCAGATTTGGCTGCAAACTCTGCAGCTGAAAATGCAGGTTCTGGTTCTTCTGCCAACAATGCAGGAACTGGGAACACCTCAGCTCCAACGCGCCCAGTCTATGTACCTCCACATCTTAGGAACCGTCCACCTTCTGCAGAATCCCCTGCTCCAGCATATAGTTGCCCTACTTCTGCTACTGGTTCTGGTTCTGGTTCTGGTTCTGGTATTGGTACCGTTTCTAATACTGGTAATGCTGGATCACGTTGGGCTCCTCCCAGAAATGAGCACCGTTCAGGGTATGGTGGCAGTGGCCGCACAAGTGGATGGGGAAACAGAAGTGGTGGTCCGGATCGTGGCAGGGAGCGGGAAGTCAATCCCTTTGGCGATGGGGATGATGCAGAACCAGAACAGTCATGTGGTGAGCAGGAGAATACGGGAATAAACTTTGATGCATACGAAGACATCCCAGTGGAGACCAGTGGTGAAAATGTGCCACCACCGGTGAATACATTTGCAGAGATTGACTTGGGTGAAGCACTTAATCAAAATATAAGAAGGTGCAAATATGTGAAGCCAACACCTGTTCAGCGATATGCCATACCAATATCCCTTGCTGGACGGGATTTGATGGCTTGTGCACAGACTGGTTCTGGAAAGACAGCTGCTTTCTGTTTTCCAATTATCAGTGGAATAATGAGGGGCCAGCCTGTACAGAGGCCACCTCGTGGGGTGCGTACAGTATATCCATTTGCCCTTGTTCTCTCACCAACTAGGGAGCTATCAATGCAAGTGAGTCTATTGACCATTTATTAAGGCATTTTTTTTTAATTTGCATGCAGTTTTGCAGTGAAAATATATTGGAAATGTTGTGATTGGTTTCAGATACATGAAGAAGCTAGGAAGTTTTCATACCAAACAGGGGTTAGGGTAGTTGTTGCTTATGGTGGTGCACCAATAAACCAGCAGGTTTGTGCCCTTATTTTATATTTTTGTTTTGACTTGTTCTTTACTTTGTTTTTACTGCACTTCATGATTTTTTTAAGGCCTCATTATGCCATATGTTGCTTGAATCACAAATGCAAGGTTGTGTTTATATGGCTCCAACTTTTTCTTGATTGTGTTAATAGGTTGAAAAGATTTTGTCATTAATATTGCTGAAGGTGGTTAATCTTTCTTGGGAAAGAAAAATTACATATGATCATGAAAACCAGGTCTCTTTTGAGGGCCCCCACAATGCTCCCTTTTCCAATCAGGAGAACTTATATTGTTATATAAAGTAGGCTGGGTGATTACAGAAGCTTCAATCTTATAAGGGGAATTGTGGTTTACTGTCTCTCCTTTTATACAATGATTAATGATTTAACATTAGAACAAATACTTACTGAATATCCATTGCTTTGTATATAACGACATATATGGCTGCAAAGGGTTGTGGACAATACAACTGCATATAGGATGTAATGGTTTTTATGTGAAGGATAGTAGTTTTTAATATGAAGACTTCCATATCCAGCCTCAAGATGTTTTGCTTAAGGCTTCTCTCCCCTGCTGTTTTAGATATATTGATTTTCATGGGGTTATTTCTTTGGTAAAGATGTGGTTCTATGTCTTAGTAAACTTGTTACAATGTGTTTTACTTTGAGTTGGACACTGCACCCTTGCTTAATGAGTCTGAAACCTTTGTTACATTTGTTTTTCAAATTTTGGCAAATGGGTCTCATTGGTACATACTTAAGGATTCATATTCTAGATTTAAGAGGGATATGTAATGTATTTATAGGAGTGTGTTAATTATTGTATTTGTATCTTTTGCATAATATGAAGATATTGCTAATTAACTAATAATATTTTTATTATGTTTAAACTATATAAATATGCCCCCTAGCTCTATGCTTCGTACGCTGCATTTCTTGAATGCCGGTACGAACTTTTAGATTTTGGTACAGTTCATTATGAAGTTATATTTTCTCCAGCTGCGAGATCTTGAGAGAGGGGTTGACATTCTTGTTGCAACTCCTGGAAGACTGGTGGATTTGCTTGAGAGGGCAAGAGTTTCATTGCAGATGATTAAATATTTGGCCTTAGATGAGGCAGATCGGATGCTGGATATGGGTTTTGAGCCTCAAATAAGGAAGATAGTAGAACAAATGGACATGCCTCCACCAGGTGTCAGACAGACTATGCTGTTCAGTGCCACTTTTCCAAAAGAGATACAGGTTCGATTGCTTTTGTAAATATCCTTTATAGTTGATTTAAACTTTTATCTAACATGTATAAGTGATTGATTAAACCTGTGTTTCTAAATTTTGCTTACTTGTCTAGTTTATTGGGGCTGCTAGACCTTTCTCAATCTTTCTCTTCTTACCCCCTTGTCTCTAGGGGTTGGTACAGAGTACAGACTCTATTGTTATTTAGTGCTGGTTGGAATCTCAAAAGTAGGCACTCATCTACGTTAGGGAGATATGCTTTTACTTTACATTGTAGATTGTCATTGCACTGAAATGCTTTTTCGTTATTAACTTGAGTCACATACTTAGACCCAGGGGGCTTTGGACCCTAAATCACACTCCACCTTCTCTAATAAAATGAGTAAGTGGTTTAGACCCAATATTATTGGCAATTTCCCTAATATGAGTTAATAAAGATGTTAAGTGGCCTGAGAGGTATAAATTGCGGTGATGAATATTAATGGTTTGAATATCTAACTATGAACTATCATATTGCATCTATGTGATTTTTGTGATATCTGGTTGATATGCAGAGATTGGCCTCTGATTTCCTTTCATATTATGTTTTCCTGGCTGTTGGAAGAGTGGGCTCAAGTACTGATTTGATTATCCAAAGAGTTGAATATGTTCAGGAGTCTGACAAGAGAAGTCACCTCATGGACCTTCTTCACGCACAGAGGGCAAATGGTGTACAAGGAAAGGTATTATCAAAGAAAGTGCATTTCACATGCATGACGCTTAATATTACATAAAGTCTGTGTCACCCAGAACAATCCGTCCAAAGTGGGTCTGAACTGAAGAAGCATGGACATTGATCAGTATTGGTGTTTTAATATCAATTAATGGATTATATTGTTTTAAATCTATGGGTATTTCTTCTCTTTCTCTATTTCTATCTTTCCCTCCCTCACAGCTCTTCTGGCTGATGCTTTCCACTGCACATATGCACATCTATGTTATTAAAATCATTTTATATCAATGTGTGGATGATCTAATGTTGTCTCAATTATGGGCATTTCCTTTCTCTGAGAGTAAACTCGTTAGCTAGATAATCATTTATGAGACTATTATATGCATGAATTTGGTTTTGCAGCAAGCGTTGACAGTAGTTTTTGTGGAGACAAAGAAGGGAGCTGATTCGCTGGAACACTGGTTGTGTCTTAATGGTTTTCCAGCAACTACTATTCACGGGGACAGGACACAACAGGTTAGTCTGTTGTGCAGTTATGTTTGCCTTTGTACTGGTTTGTAAATTACATCTCTGCTTTTTTTTTTTATTAGTCGATGACCAAGGCCCATGCCTAAGCATTCTCATGTTTCTTCTATAATAATATGTCATGATCCGAGAAAGTAGTTGGCTATGTTGAGGGAACTGTGTCTGGTTTATTTGAGAACTAAATAGTGTTGGGAATTTTGATGTGGTGATGGGTGGACGAGAACTGGTTCCCATGTTTTGGAGGTGAAAAGTACAAAGGTGGGTGGGGGGAAGTTCCCAGATCCTTTCTGTTTTTTTTGTGGTCCCTTCCATATTTGCCGGTCATTGTTAGGGAGATTGAATTTATAGATATTGTGTGTGACCCTTATCTTGTGTTTGTATTCATGATTGGCATAATTGCTTAGATTATGCAAATATACACATTTTTATTTCCATTTGTGTTAGATATATATAATAAAAGCCATTGATGAGCCTTCTCCGAATAGCTTAACCTTTTGGAATGAAATAGTCCGTGACATGTTATCGGAGCTTTCATGACTGGGTGGAAAAGATTTAGATCCTTGCTGTCTCCATTCTTCATAAATTAAATTTCAATATAAGTTGTGGTAGGCTTGTGTTTGTCCTTGTGTCATTTGGATCCAGTCATGTTGTCCTAACCGGTCATTTTTGGCCTATCGTGGTTGTCCGCAAGCACATGGATGGCCACGATTGGGACATGACAGGTTCGGATCCGGATCCGTCCATGTGAATGCTTCAAGCCCAAAGGGCTTTTGCATAAGAGGGCGTGTTAGAAATATATATGAAAAACCATTGATGGGCAATCTAATAACTTCAAACTTTAGGTTGAAATGTGACACAGACAGAAGCAAAGTAATCAGGAAATTAACAAACATTAATTACCCCAAATCTGGAATCCACCAAACAAGAAAACTCTCTCAAGAAAACTGTAGCTTTATTAATTATCAAAAATCCCTTCTAAAATCCTTAACAGTAGCCTTTATAAGCATAGTATCTTAATTTAAATGAAAAAAATGACTTTTTAACCCTAGTTTAAATGACTAAGGACTCTTAACCCTTAAATAAAATAAAATAAAATAAAATATTATCTAATAAGAGCAATTAGATAAATCAATAAATACTAAACTAAAAATAAAAGATAAATAAAAAGAAAATAAAAGAGAAACAAAACTACTGCAATGGATCCCTTTCTTAGACACGTCTAACCTCTTTCTATAGCTAATTGTCCTATATCAGTCTCCTCTACTTGAAAAGAACTCGCCTTCGAGTTAATGTCAGATAAATAGATCCCTCTTGGATCCCACCACACTGTGGCTCCACTCTTAAACATAAATACAGATTTGGTGTTAGCAAAGCCAAAAATACACAAGCACTTATACTCTCACAGATAAACCTTTTTCTTAACAAATCCTTCACTTTCTCTCTCAAAATCTTACCCTCTTTAGAGCTCATACGATAGTATGGGAGGTTGGGCAAGCTTACCTCGGGTATCAGGTCTATCTAGTGTTGAATATTTCTCATAGGTGATAGTTGATCAGGTAATTCTTCAGACACTAACTCCTGAAACTCTTCTAGTAATTGTTGCGATTTGTCAGGTATTTTCTTCTCTATACTTTTCTGAATGCTCTCAACTGGTGCCTTCATTATCACCACATGAACTTCCCCAGTTTCCTTTGACTCACGCTTGAACTCATGCTCGAACTTCGCCATTGTTTGAAACGCTGAACCCTTCACTCTAGGAGCTTCAGGTCTAGAATAAGCGTTCTTTGTTAGAACCAAAGCAATCATGTGCGCTCCAAGTAAGCATATACACATTCTCCTGATCTCTATATATAACATTCACATCATACAGCCACGGCTTCCCAAACAGAACATGACTGACATCCATATCTATGACATCACACATGACTTACTCCCTATAATGCTTCGCAATCGAAATGGGTACGCTACGGACTTCAGTTACTCTCATTGTCGATCCTTTCTTCACCCACCTAACTATATAGGGTGCAAGATGAGGCTCTGTAAGTAAATTCATATGCTCTACAAATTTCTTGGCCACAAAATTTTCACAACTCCGATTATCTATAATCAAGTCCCAAATATTACCTTCAACAACGCACAAGGATTTGAAGATGTTATACTTATGGAGGCCATGATCCAATTCAGCTTCATCCTCAGATTCTGAATCAAAATTTATCATTATTCTTTGATTCCTACCATGAAAACCTTGTCTCCCATGTTGTTCTAATTCCTGAAAACCTCTTGCTTGGGTGTTTTGCCCCAGTATAGGGCCACTCCTGCTTTGGTCGTTCCTTTTTGTACCAGTATTTAGGGTGTTTAGGTTGTGGGCAAGTCCCATGGCCACAACGCCTATGTTAGCTCCTCTTCCATCAATTTTGAGACTCAATTCACCCAGTTATTTGCGAATTTTGGTGAATTGCTGCCTGTATGAATCAAGTGTAGCCCAAACAGCATCCATCCCGCGATCAACTTCAACGAGTCTTTCACCTTCTCCTTCGTGATTAGCCATCAAACCCCCAGCAAATTCGTGCTCTAATACCAATTGACGTAGATAGAAACAAAGTAACTAGAGAATTAACAAACGTTAATTACCACAAATCTGGAATTCACCAGACAACAGAGAGAAAACTCTTTAAAGAAAATTGTAACTTTATTAATTATTAAAAGTCCCTTTTGAAATCCTTAACAGTAACCTTTATAGGCATAGTATCCTAATTTAAATGAAAAAATAATTTTTTAACCCTAATTTAAATGACTAAGAATTCCTAACCCTAAATAAAATAATAAAATATTATCTAATAAGAGCAATTAGGTAAATTAATAAATACTAAACTAAAAATAAAAGATAAATAAAAATAAGATAAAAGAGAAACAAAACTGCTTCATTAGATCTTTTTCTTAGACACGTCTAACCTCCTTATATGGCTAATTGTCCTACATCAAAATGGCCCTTGACATATTACATGCTTGGTCTAGTTAACTTGAACTCTAAGATGACTGAATTTTGTTTCATAGGAACAGTAATTTTTTAAAATAATTTTTTTTCATTATTTTTTTTTATAGTTTTGGGGGTTTGATTCATGATGAGTGTGCAAGTAAAGTTTGATTTCTCCCTTAGTTCTTAATCGAACTAAACTGCAAACATATTTGTGTGATTAAATTTTGGGTTTACAGAGTTTTGATTATGAATTTGGCTTTCCATATCAATAGAATGTTGTTGTCATTCACCTAATGAATTAATCAGCTTTCTTAGTTTGTTTTGTCATTTTGACACTAATATGTGCCCAAACACAATGAAGACATTTTGATTAAGGGTTGTATTTCTTATGTCATTGAAGTATGGCCATTTAGTGGTATTGTGACAGATGATAAGGTTCTAAAAAGGACCAAAATGAGTAGAAGTCAAGTCCTTTTTGAACTAGTATAAGAGTATTTCTAACATTTCGTGTACTAATTTTTAGTTACTTGTCTGTTGTCCTAGCTTTCAGAATGTTTTGTCTCTGTCCGTGTTGTGTTGCTTCTGATCTTGCCGGCTCCATAGTGCAGATATCCTGTAGCAGCTTTATAACCTCTAGCAGATTGAGATGTTCATGGAGCTTCTATTAGTGTTTGCTGATGGTAGACAGCTAGATAGCATATTGATTATACCTTCCTCATTAATTTGAGCTATTTAAGGACAATTGGCCCAGGCCCCAGGGTAATGCATGCAATTCACTTTTTTTTTCTTTTTGTTACACTCCAAAGAAGAAAATTTTCTAGAAGAGAAGGGATACATAGAAAGAGGATAAGACGTCCTCTTGAGCAAAGGATACAAAATAGAAAAAAAAAAAAAAAAAAAAAAATATATAAAAATAAATATATATATATCTCCAATCTTGCATAAGCTGGAGTCTCTTCCAGTTATGTGGGGTGTAACCATGTAAGTGTGCGCCTTGAGATGATTTTTTGCAAGGGGAAGTAGTGGTAATTCCCTTAGCAGCTCTCTTTTAATAAAGCTAAGATTTGACTTAATCCTTGTAGCTCATGTCAGAAGTTTGTGTATGAATCTTTTCTTAATCATGTTTGTCTTAAAAAACTACCTTAGGACACTATGTAATTCATACTAAAATTTTTTTTCTTTATTTATTAATTTTGAATTTTTTTTATCCTGTAGCATCCATGGTTGAGTTATCTTGTTTGTTTACCGTAGTCCTTATACTCTTTTATTCTATCAGTGCATGTTTTATTTTCCTTGGGGAGTATTTTTTATTGGAACATCTATTATAATTTTTAGTTCTTATATGGTCCAAAGACATGAGAGTTTCAGATCATTTATTTCTACTCTGACTATTTTAATGTCAGATATCTCTTCCACCCTGATAGATCTGCTTTCTATTCTCTCTGATTAAGTGCATGGAAAGATTTTTTATTCCAATTATTGAAGTTGAATAAGGCCATTGGACAAACATATAGTTCTCTGCATAGGCTGATACTAGATTTTTTTGGGGTAATGACCTTAAAGGACATACACCAATTGTTATTCCTGTACAAGAATTGTTTCTGTTGTGGGCAATTTGATTATTAAATTCCAAATGACACTTTTCTTTTAGTATCCTTAATCATCCTTATTTTTTGGTGCCATTCATGTTATCGCAGGATTAAATGTGATTATAGCTTATAATGTAATTGCTATTTGGTTTATTAGGTTTATGGTTTCTTTGTTCTTATGGCATTATCTATTTATTGGTACTATAGGGAACTGCTTATGAACTTGTTATCTTTTAATGTATGTTCCTGTATATATGCTTATCAATTTTGACATTCCTGCAGGAAAGAGAACTGGCATTAAGGTCATTTAAAAGTGGCAACACCCCCATATTGGTTGCTACTGATGTGGCTGCACGTGGTCTTGATATCCCTCATGTTGCCCACGTGGTCAACTTTGATTTGCCAAATGATATTGATGATTATGTACACCGTATTGGAAGGACAGGGCGAGCTGGAAAGAAAGGTCTGGCTACTGCATTCTTTAATGACAACAATGCGTCGCTAGCAAGGGCTTTAGCAGATCTGATGCAAGAAGCAAATCAAGAAGTGCCTGCTTGGCTCTCAAGGTATGCTGCACGATCTTCTTTTGTAGGAAGGAACCGTCGTTCAGGGGGAGGTCGGTTTGGTGGCCGTGACTTTCGAAGAGAGGGATCTGTAAGTAGGGGTAGTTCAGATTATTACAGTGCAGGAAATAGCAGTGGTGGATATGGGGCTTCTGGTGGATATGGGGCTTCTGGTGGATATGCTGGAGGATATGGTCCTGGTGTTACAAGCGCATGGGACTGATTTTTAACTTCAAATAGCAGTTATATACTGTCTTAGGTAGTGGGGGCGGAGATACACCTGTAGAATGATTTTTTCCCCTCTTCAAGTTTATCGTCTTTAAATTTCATGACTTTTTACCCTCCTGGTGTTTCAATCCATCATTTTGTAATGTTTACAATGCTAATCATTGAAGGGGATGGGGGTATATATGTGGTATTGTTACCACATTAAGAGAGGCGTGTAATGTTGGTAGGCAATGGCGATTACTAACACATATTAGGAGTTTCTTTTTGACAAGTTTGTTTCCACCACCCCCCCCCCCCCCCCCTTCATCTGGGGTGGTAATTATGGTGGGAGACGGGTTGTAGAATATGTAGTGGGAGAGGGAGAGGTTTTCTTTTCAACCATATCTGTTTATCTTTTAAGCATGTTCCTTCAACCCAGTATGTGTTGGCATTTTAATCTTCATTATTTGATGATGAACTATCTAATGGTTTGTAATATGTTAGTGGTGACAAATAAAACAAATTTTTACTGCCAAACAAATGTATAATCTCGTGTAACTCAACTCCATCATTGGCTTTGCAGAGGCTAAGTCATTTATTTTCATACTAATGTGAAGCTAAATTCTGATGGCAAGTGTTCATGTTTTAGGCATTTGCACATCCTTGGTATCAGATTAGCTTATTATTAGCAATGTATTATCTGAATAACTTGGATGTATTGTGCTTGAAAGTTGAATCCTATTTAGCTTCCCCCACTTGAGCCCTACAGTTATTTTTATAGTCTGTTTGCCTTTACTCAAGTCATTCGTGATTCTGAAAGTCCTATGCTTAGGATAGTTTATTCTAGAAATTACAAAATAGGTTTGGGGGTCTTAAAGACTTTCCAAAAGTTTAAAAAAGTAGACAAATATAAGTAGTGTCTAAGTTTTATCATTTGCGATCCTATATCCTTTTGAAAGCTATTTTACATCTTTTCATCTAAAATTGTATTAGAGCATCCATAGATTTGTCGGAATCATCAAATGTAAATTTCTATTTTTGAATTTTATGTCATTTTTATTGTAAAAGCTATGCATATCATAAAAGAAATATAATTTTTCTAAAATTGGCAGTGTGTGAAGGAAAAGACAAAGGTGTTTGATGGTAGGCATGTGAAAGAAAAAGGCGATGAGATTGAAATCCCATGACTTGTCTCCATCTCTTTTGCCCCCAAAGATGGGTTAGATTGACCTACGAACTGTAACATTAATTGCGATGGGCATTCACAAATCTCTCTCTAATCAAACTTGGAAATTAAATATGACTTAATATGTAACATAGAAATTAAAATATGTATAAATAGGCTGATCGATATGGTTATCACTCAATTTTTAAATAAAAAATCAATAAGAGGGTTGATAATTACAAGTTTAAATTCCAGTTAAGCCTAAATGAAATGTCAGTTTCAATCGATATTCGAGTTGAATTGGATTGGATGACTTTGGTCAAATCAGTTGGAATCCATTTTAAACATTCGTAATTAATAGATTGACAGAAAGGTCAAATCCGCAAATTACCTCTGACTTTTCCAATTGAATATTGTTCCCATCTTTGTACATTCTGCTTAGTTTTTAGCCTTAGGGTCTTAAAGCTAAGGGTTCAAACCCTGTAGTTTTATTCCCTTTCAACCCTAACTTGCTGTTAAATTCGCTTTTGGATTTAGGGGTAGATTTTGACAATGTTCACAATGTAATTATGTAATTGTTTCTTTTATTATTATTATTATTATTATTATTATTATTGTTATTATTATTATAAGGTACATTATTGATGGGAGCTTTCAATAAACACAGTAAAGGAGCTATTTCAGTTAGACTATTGTAAATTGTTTTTTACTCCACAAAATGTATTTTAATTGTAAGAAAACCACTTTTAAAGGAATTAAATTTTTTAAATTTCCAAAATTACTAACAAAATGATGTTTTTAGCTTATCCAAATTGTTTTTTTATTTATTTTTCAGAAACAGTACTATATACTAAAAATTTGAAAATTTGAACATTGTTACTTTTCATTTTTTTTAAAACTAAAAAGAGACACTCCTAACCTTTTCGTGAAAAGTAGGAAACGAGTTGTAGGATGAAACATACTGGATCTTCTCAAGCATTGTGAAGATGAAAAAAAAACATATTTAAGTTTCCATATCTGTAGTTTAATATTTTATAAGACATTTTCGTAAAATTGTTTGGGATACTATTACCTCAATTATGAAAGGAGATATTGATACAGGATGATGTCAAATTTTCTTAACGTTTTATGACTTTCAATTATGATTTATTTTTTTAGTAAAGACATAGCTTTTATTTGGAATTTCCTTCTCCTCTTTAATTGATACTGAAGATGGTTCCGGATTACCTGTGAACAAATTTTCTATTGTCTTGCTTAGTTCGTTGTCCGTTTTATTTAATGTTCTACGTTATCTTGAATCTGTTGCGTCCAAGACATGCGTGATGAGTTTTATTATATGTTTTAGTCTTTGCATTTTTTCACTATTTTATGTTGTTGTGACATGTGACATTAATATTTTTTTAAAATATTTTAGGACTTTTTTAACAAATATTAAACTGAAGTGCAAAATTGCTTTGAAAATGAAATATGAAGGGTTTTTGGTTTATTTTATTTTTCTCAAAATTCTAATGCAGAAAAGCTTAGATAAGAAAAGTTATGAGGTTGAAAGCTGCCTGTTAATGAAGAGAATTATTGGCATTAATATTTATTTGAAGTAGCAATTAATAGCAAATATTTGTAAAATTTCATACGGTAGTAGATATCTGTAGCTAGTGACAAGTTGTGAAGAACATTAAATGAAAAGTACTCTTAAAGATATTAATTTTAGTTTTATCAAATCCCCAAAGAAAATCAGTAGTTGGTGAAGCTTTCGGGTCCAGCTGGAAGAGACGAACGGTTCAAGCAGAGACTGGGGGAGGGGCCTTCACGACTTCTACCTGTTCTAAACTCGTCACTTGCAATAGACCCATTTGTCTATTATCCTTCTTTTGCAGTTTCAGATGTAAAAAGACAAGCTTTTCTTTTATGTTTACTGGATCAGGTTCGAAGAATTGAAGGTCCTCTTGATCTGGACCCGTCATGCTTAATTTGCCTTGATATTTATTCAAGGCTAGTCTGTCATTTTATCTACGAAACTCTGCTTCGGTGATGAACCAAATAGTTGAACACTCTGCGAATGCTCAAAGGGGCTCTCGAGTTCAAGCTCCACTGGTCAGTATATTTGACTAATATAAGTATTGATTTCAGTTATTTTATTTCTAATTGCATTTAGTTTAGTTTTTTCCCCCAATTCATGATATTTGAGACATACCCAGATAACAACTTGTTCGATTTTATAGTTTTAGCATTTTATCTAGGTTGGAAATTGTCAATTAGCAAGCGCTGTGCTTGAGGTTTTGGCTAACCCGAATTTCTCCCATTTCCTTCTTGCGTTTGTAATGGAAACAAAGAACTTAGTTGTTCATATCTTCTGATGATAGCATGTTTGGTTGGCTTGCAATTCCTAATTTTCAAGTTCTTACCCTTTTTCTTATTTTGCAATTTATCTTCTATTGGTTTTATATTGTGGTCCTAATGGTGCTGGATTGAATAAGCTTGTCACGGGATTAGTAGATGCTATGTTGAAAAATGTTTTTTTGCTGGGAAAATCTGTTCCTTTTTGAAAGTTGATCAGAAGCTTGATGTTTTAATTGGAAAGCAGAGGAATAGAGAGCTCTTTTGATCTAATGTTCTCCTTTTGTTTGGTTTGGATTATTTAGGTGGATTTCTCATTTCCTTACCTTGTAAATTCTTCTTTTATTAAAAAAAATTATTTTGTACGATTTGCAACGTGGCCCTGTCGTAGTTTTTATATTTTCTCATCTTAAAGTACATAACTGCACTGCATATGTTTCTCCTGCCATTTTTTTTTTCCATTTTTCTTCTTTGATTAAATACTAGGCCTAGTTTTTCCTTCTTTCTCCATCAAATAGAGTAGGGATTTCTTTTGCTTCACTTCTTGTTTGTCCTTTTTTAGTTCCCATGACTATTCATTAAACTCTACCAAGGAGGCCTGTATTCATAAAACACATACAATTAAATACATATTGGCTTACAGCTCAATCTATTTTCTGAGTGGCCTGTTCCAGCAAATTCTTCTGCTCAACCACAATTCTTACATTTTCTGTTTAACTGAGCTCTATCTTTTTACAAGTTCTCTGACCAATTTTTTATTGTTCTTTCCTCATCCCTCATCTCTACCGTGTGTGGTCTAATTGAAAGTAGTTCTTCCTATATATCTCAACTAAACCATGGTCATCATGGCATGTCTGTATGGTTTTCCAGCATACGTAATACTTCCTTCTCTCTTTCTTTTTTGTTTTAAGATAGATGCTTCCTTTTGTTGTCTTTTGTTTAAGAATTTGAGAAGGGTGGTATCTTTGTCAAGCCTTTTTTACCATCCCCGTATTTGGGCTGGAACAAGGGTATGAACACCGGACAAAGACCTTCTAATCCCCCTACTGGGATCCTTGAAAGTCCCCCCCCCCCCCCCTGGGTTACAGTGTTACTAGTTTTTCTCCTCATTCTGCAAGTAACCTCTATTTTGTGTATGAAAAATGCAGAATATTTTTGACTAAATATTAATCTATCAATAACTATTTCTATATATTCATGACCAAACTTGTAGCCACACTTCTCTGTGATCACACCCAAAGATTTTGCCCTTTTTATTGCCTGAACCTTTTATTTCATTCTTTTTGTCTTGATGGTAATGATACACCTTCCTTTGAGCCTCACAAACAGCTTATCAAGGGAAGGAATTTATGATCTTGTCATCTGTTTGCATGATACTCTGACCATCATTTGCATGTATTTCAATTACAAAAGTATTGTATATATCCCTTTATATTTATTCATTTCTTTTATAAATTATATATGTACCGGAGGATTTGTGTAGAAAATTTTAGCATGGGATGATTGCCAAGCATAAAATGGGTATGGCTATTGTCTACAAAAAGTAAATGAGGAAGTGAAATATTAAGTCTTCGAAAATTACCTAATAGAGATCATAAATGGGATTTATAAGATAGGACAATGATATTAAGGAAAGGAAATGGACCTCACTAATTGAAATGCATACGTCAGATTCTAAATCAGGGTATGTATGCATCTGCATAAATAATTTGGCCTAGCAACAATTGTTTAAATTTATTGACTAGCTTGTTATTCTCATTCTTGGTGGTGGTTCCAAAGGAATGATGATTACCAAGAATAAATTGTCATGAATTCTATTTGGTAAAATCTGATTATTCATAAAGAAATTTCTCAAAATGATTGATAATCCATCAGGCCAAAAAATGGTGTATGACAAATATATGTGTAAAATCCAGGGTTACAGGTGCTAGGGCTATACATTGGGAATACAACAGGCACAAAAGCTATAGCTTGTTTGAAAACTAAGTCAAAAGCAGTTTTCATTTTTCAGGATCAATATTCTTGATCTTAAAAGTTTGGAATTTTTGAAAATTGAATTAGGACCTCCATTTTGGAAGCACCCTTTTTAGTTCCTTACTTTTTTGAAAAACATACTTTATAATCATGGAAGATGCTATGAATAGTTCTTAAGTGCCAAGCATCATTTACAATATGAATAAAAGCTTTTTGTTTCCTTAAGACATGCTGAATTTGAGGTGTGGAAAGAACTTTTATCTCCACATGGCATCTTGCCTGTCTTGTCCTAATCATTATAGCCAACTATGAGGAGAGTCATCTTAAATGAGCATGTGACTATGAATGGATGTTCTTCTTATTAGCAAAACAAGAAAAAAAGAGGAAAGAAATTAAAAAATAGCAAAGAAAGAATGGATGTTCTTCCTTTTCCTTTTTTTGTTCTTTTCAATTTTCATTGGTCAAGAATTGCTTTCATTTTCTCTCTTTCATATCCTTCTTATCTATAATATTTTCTTTCAAGAAATCAAACTACTATTTTACTGCTGAATTTCCATTTATGTGGTAATCATTCAATTTTCCTTGATGCTGTCATATGACACAATCATTTTTAACTTATTATATGCTTTAGAAACTGAGAATGGGCAAGGAGACTGCGTATAAGTATGTCTTGCTGGCCTTTTTACTTTTTAAATATAATGATACATATTGTTACATGCTTGCATAGGGGATTTTATGTTTTTTTTATTATTTTGATAAAAAAAAAGGAATAATAATAAATAGGGACCCGTGTAGCAATTTTGTTCAACTGACTGAACAACCACTGTGTGATTATCTAGTTCAAATCTTAAACTGAATAACCACACTTTTTGACTATTTGGTTTTCAAGTGTTTAAAACTTGAGGGTGGGTCCTTATTCGTAATTCTCCCCAAAAAAAACTTACGAGAAATAAAAGAAGTACAAAGAGGGAGGATAAGAAATCCTCCTAGAACACATACAAGGAGAGTAGAAAAGCGAAAGAAAAAACATTATCTCAAAAGAGCTCTCCAATCCCTTTATAAATCCTTTAGAGAAAACCCCCCTAAAAGAGCCATGAGCTGAAACCCATAAAGAAGCCAAAATAAGTACTCTATCCGTTAGGTGCAAAGGAAAAAACTCCCTTGCATTTTGTTTTAGCTGCAAACAGCACAAGCCTGCTGCCTGCAAAAACAGCCCACTGCGAAAGGATCTTACACTCCTTATTTAAAAAAGGTCTAAAGAGCCTGGACAAACCCACAGATCATTAAAACTTGCAAATAGTCTATTCCAAAGCTGCCAATGCCAAAGGGGTATAATAATATGTCATTGTTCTATAGTTAAATTGCTTGAAAAGAAACTATTCAGTCTTGCTTGGAATGTTTACCTGTGAGATTAAGATATGACTGTGGAAGGAACAAAAGAGAAATATTATTTCATTTTTCAATACCTATACAAATTGGTAAGTTCGGAGAATGTCACTGGATATAATGTGCAAGGTGATCGGGTTCTATCTGGTCACTTATAATGCTCTGTTTGTATTTTTAGTTTTACACTTACACTATGCCCCCAGATTATTGATAAAATCTGTCTGAAGCCATTATATGAACTCAAGTTGTTGGACTTACTCACAACTTTGGGTTGGTGAAGGAAAATTCTGGTACATATATCAGTAGCACCTTTAGTTACATTTTAACTTGACAATGATACTATTATTACCTTGGTGGAATGATACACATCATGGAACCTCTTGGTGGTTTTACATCAATCTCAGTCCTAGCATCAGCATTGAGAATTTCATAGCGGCATTCATATAATGCTACTATTTGAACATGGTCTTTCTATAAAATAAAAACCAAATTTGGTCTTAAAATAATTGGTTGTTTGATACTCAATAGATTGCGGTTAATTCTATGGAACTTTTTTCCCCTTATAGATAGATAAACAAAAGTGTCGAAACTGTTTAACTTTGGGGGGATTTGAAATTAGAAAGGAGACACTGCTGTATTTACTTTATGCTTGTGTACTTAAGGTAGACATATGCTCTGACATTAATGGAATCTTAAAGAATATATACACTATAATTTCTTTTTTGCATTCAGTTTCTCTTTGATGGAAAATTTTGATACTTTTAACATCTTAACATGGAAAGCTTTACAGGTTGACTCTGTTTCTTGCTACTGCAAAGTAGATTCAGGCCTGAAAACAGTTGCTGGGGCGCGAAAGTTTGTTCCAGGATCAAAGCTTTGTATCCAACCTGACATAAATCCCAATGCACATAAGAGCAAAAACTCACGAAGAGAAAGGACACGTGTTCAGCCTCCTCTTTTACCTGGCCTTCCTGATGATCTTGCTATTGCTTGTTTGATTCGAGTACCCCGGATTGAGCATAGGAAACTGCGTTTGATTTGCAAGAGATGGTACCGCCTTCTTTCTGGAAACTTCTTTTATTCACTCAGGAAAAGTCTTGGAATGGCAGAAGAGTGGGTTTATGTCATCAAAAGAGACCGGGATGGAAGAATCTCATTGCATGCTTTTGATCCAATATACCAACTATGGCAGCCGCTTCCACCTGTTCCTGGGGAATATTCTGAAGCATTGGGCTTTGGCTGTGCAGTCATTAGTGGTTGCCACCTGTACTTATTTGGTGGAAGAGATCCACTGAAGGGATCTATGAGACGTGTCATTTTCTACAATGCCCGTACAAATAAATGGCATAGGGTGCCAGATATGCTGCGGAAGCGTCATTTGTTTGGTTCTTGTGTAATAAACAACTGTCTTTATGTGGCAGGTGGGGAATGTGAAGGAATTCAAAGAACTCTTCGGTCTGCTGAAGTTTATGACCCTAACCGGAACAGGTGGAACTTTATCTCAGAAATGAGCACAGCCATGGTGCCCTTTATTGGTGTAGTTCATAATGGAACGTGGTTTTTGAAGGGACTTGGGTCCCGTCGCAATGTCATGTGTGAAGCCTATTCGCCTGAAACTGACACCTGGACCCCAGTTAGTAATGGAATGGTTAATGGTTGGCGTAATCCTAGTATCTCACTGAATGGACAACTCTATGCACTCGATTGCCAGGATGGGTGCAAGCTCACTATTTATGATGGAGCGACTGATTCATGGAAAAGGTTTATTGATAGCAAGCTTCATTTAGGTAGCTCCAGAGCTTTTGATGCTGCTGCTCTTGTTCCCCTTAATGGAAAGCTATGCATTATCCGCAACAATATGAGCATCAGTCTAGTTGATGTTGCAAGTCCAAACAAGCATGTGGAAAGCAATCCTCACCTTTGGGAAAATATTGCTGGAAAAGGTCATTTAAGGACTTTAGTTAGAAATTTATGGTCAACTATAGCTGGGCGTGGTGGTTTGAAGAGTCACATTGTTCACTGTCAGGTGCTTCAAGTCTGAGAATCAAAGTCTCTCTGACATTGGTCATGTAGTTAGGGAAATTGTTGGTTTCCTTGAAAAATCAACAACAGGTTTATCCTGTTTCTTGTGAGGTACATGTAGGAGAAATTATGCTTTTCTTGTAAAGATGAGGTTAATTGTTGATTTTGGCAATAGAATGAGGTCATTCCAATACATTCATGCATAGGAAGCGGACGTTGTAAATGTTATTTCACTGTAAGGCTGTGCCCTTTTGCTTTCATTACAGTATTAGGTTTACTAGACATGCTTTGTGACTGTACATGGTTTATCAGAAAACAAGCATATACTTAACGGTTATATCCCAGGCGTAGTTGATTTATTAGTTAGTAGGTTGATTCACTTGACAAAAGAGAGTTCGTTAAGAGTTCGACAATCATTCATGTTGCGTGGGCTCAAATCCCTTAATACCAGGAGTCTATGTTGGCGATTAACCCTCCCTAGGGAGTTACCTTGGCGCCTAGTCATCTAGGTAGGCTTTGCTTGTCTCTCGGTAGATCCTGTTCATACACAGATTTCTACACTAGACTGCTAGACATAAACATGGTGAAATTGACATAATGTGAATGTGGGGTTAAAAGAAGATTTTATGTATGCCAGAAACGCTTTAACTGATGTTAGAATAATCTTATCTTTATTGTCATTTTGTCAAAAAAATAATAATAAGGAGAGAAAGAAAAAGGCACATGAATTTATTTATCCAAAAGTGGTTGTATAACAAGGCAACTGGTTCATGGTCTGAACTTCTGTTGATGGATATTGAAGTCTCATTAAGAAGCTCTAAAAACTTTGAATTAATAAAGTTCTCCCTGAACCCAAAAATTATATCCGTTGATATTGTTCTCAATCTCAAGAAAATAATTACATAACACCAACCATATGGACTTTGGATGGAACTTATAAAAACTGGAGCAATTTCAGTATGATGAATTATTCAAGCACCTCGGTTTATCATATCCTGAAAACGTTTGAATGACTCCTCCCTCTCAAGTTTTAGCCGATTGCGGAAGTTCTTGATGAATGCATCAGCCGTTTTGTTGATATCTTCTCTCTCATCCTCCAAAACTATTCTTCTGCTCACAATTTGTTTCCTCATGTTAATGCTTTCCTTGTTGCTCAGCTTGTGGCTGCCACTGCCAGAAAATTCACTTCGATGATCCATTCTGGGAGGTCAAGTGAGAATGTTGAAGTTGAGAAAGGGATAGATTTTGCTGAAGAATGGCCTGTTGAATCCAGAGAGATCTCTGCTATTTATACGTATTTCTCAGCATAGTAGCATGTGTTTGGTGTGGGAAAAAGCCATGGAAAGAGCAAAGAAAGTGGAGAGACTTCATAAAAGAAAACTTTAGCTCCCAAGTGACAAAAGGAATGCTAACAAAATCACCTGTTTCCTATGGCCAACTTGCTGAAGGAGACTTTGTTTGACCAATGATACCACTGAATAACTTGGCTTCAAGTAAAATATTTCAATGGCCACGTTTGAATGATGGTAGTCTAGGTGATGGATTGTCCATTTCCTACTTTAATTAGAGGCAATTTGCAATTAAATAAGCAAGGAATCTAGTCAGAATTGATCATCGTTCCACATAAACAAACTGCATACTCCAGATAAAGTTTTGGACTCCATGACATTGATCAAGGCAATGGGGTCCTTTTTAAAATTCTTAGAATGAAGCAACACAGAAAAGAGGTTCATTTATTGAACCCTTTCTTTGTTCTCTCTCTTTATGAAGAAAACTTAGGTATTTATATAATTTTTAATCAAGTAATGATACGTTATTAAATTTTTTAGTCCATGAATAATATGTGTAATAATTTATTTTATATAACTATTTTTATTAATATTTTATTCACATATAATTTATTAATTGAAAATTCTAACGATAAATAAAATTATCATTATCTTCTCTGTTACATTATCTTCTTCCTTCTGTTTGCAGCCTCCGATGTTCCAAACTCCAAAGCAAAAAATGGGCATACATATTCAATAATTAAATTGCATTCAGTTCCAAAAATTCTAATGTCTTCTTGGATAAGGCCAAGTGAATCGATCTGTGAACATTACAAATATATTAGGTCGTATTAGTGTGTGTATATATATATATATATACAAAAATCATGGGAAATTGGTGTAGGGTTTTTCTTAGGATAAATTATTGATTGTTGCTTAATAGGACATCAAATTCTTACATTTCATGAGCATCAAATTCTTAGGGCTCGTTTGTTTTAACTTCTTTTAAAAAAAAAGTTACTTTTTTTTCACACAAAAAATTTCACAATAAAATGTGAGTGTTTGTTTTAGTTTATGAAAAAAAATGAGAAGTGACAAAGAAATGAGTTTTTATTTTTTTTAGAAGTCAAAATTTATGACTTCTTTCAAAATGAACTTTTAATAAAAGAGAAAGAATGTTATTTTATTTGAATATTTCTCATCTGCCCTTTGCCTCTATTCGAAGCAAACCAGAGAGTAAAGATCGAAGAGAGAACGAAAACCACGATCCTAATTGTGAACGGAGCTCCACCACGAACCATCTAGTGCCGCCAGAGTTCACCACCACGGAGGTTGCCACCAGCTCCACCATGAACCAGCCAAAATGAAGACTCACGTTTTTTGTTCGAACACTCCTGCAATCAACGGAGACATAGCCTACCACCTTCCCTTTCGTTTGACCACCTCCTCGGCAACAAAACCACTGTGTCACTACTATCAACAAAGTTTCAAAGTTCACATGGTGATGGATCATGATAGAGCCGACCACCTCCTCGAGTTTTCTTCTTTAGATATTATTTTTTTTTAAAAAAAATTAGTAAATTATTATAAATAAAATATTAAAATATCTCCAACATCTTTTCAAAAACAATGTAATAAACTTGGTTTTTTTAAAACTAAATATTTTTAAAAATTGAGAAGCATCTCGAAAGATAGTTTTTCAAATTTTGTGAATTTTATAAAATATCTAATAAAATAGTTAACTTCTCTAAAAATCTAATTGTTATACTTTGCAACTTTTAAAATACCCAAAAAATAATAATAATATTTATCAAATTATAATTACTTATTGGTTACAATTCAGAACTTTATTATTTTTAACTAAAAACTTAAAATTTCATAAAATTGTAATTCTAATTTTCATAATAATAATTAACTAACAAATATTTTTACAAATTTGAATTTAATTTTAACAAAAAAGTATTATTAAAATAATTTTTATCTAAATACTATATAAAAAAAGTCTTTTTGTATTTCTTTTTAGTAAGTTTGTCAATCAAAAGTTCTTTTATAATTTTATATCTAAATTACTTTTTTTATTTAAGTTATTTTCAGTTATTGAATTCAAATGTAAAATAATTTTTTTATGATAAAATATATTTTTTTAAAGGGGGACTAAGCTACGTCACCCCCACTTTTTTTTTTCTTTTTTAGTTTTTAGGTTTTTTTTAAAATTTTTTTCTTTTTAAAATTAGTTAAATATTTTTTATCTTATGTATTTTTTTTAGAATTTTTAAATATTTTAAAGAATTTTTTATATCTTTTTTGTACTATTTACCCATAATTTTTTGACACTATTCATTCATAAGTTTAAAAATCTTAAAAATATTTTAAAAAATTCTTAAAAAAATATATAACATAGCAAATACTTAATTAATGTTAAAAAATAAAAAAAAATTAAAATACAAAACATAACAAATCAGTGATACCAAAGTAAGCGTGGCATGGAAAAGAAGCAGGTGAGTGAGGGAGGATAGGATAACAAATGCCTTTTTTAAAACCCTAACATAAAAGGCATTTTTTCTCCATCCCATGATCCCATCCAAACGATGGGCCACTAATTGGCGTCAGAATACTATTTATCTTTTTCTTTTATCTTTATAAAAAATGATTATTGTGTTAAATGTGCCGAAACAACAATTTTCTTTTTCTTATTATAAAATGAGTTTCGTTCATTTACACTACTTTCCTCAATCTTACCATATTTCTTGAGATTTTAATGTAATCTAGAATGTGATGTAAAATTTTACATGCCATATAAAATTTATGAAAATCAGTGCCATACATTATTTTTTTTCTCAAATAATGACAATTACTTTTCTCAACACAATTGAATACTTAATCGAATACTCATTCTCGCAATCACATAACACAATACCTATAACATGGTAATTGTAATAGATTAAATATAACATACAGTTAATATTAATTTACACTCAATCCAACAACTTCAAAATTGTCTATCTAGTAATATTAGTACCTACAAAAAATTTCTAATATAAAAAAAAAAGCCCTTATAAATGAATTGACTTGCAAACATTTATATTGTAAATTAAAGAAAGTGGTGAAAGGAGAAGCTGTGGAAGAAATGTGTGAAATGTGGTAAAAGTAAATAAGTTGTGTTTGAAATGAAAGTTTTGCGTGCGGAGGCATCAATCATCATATGGTTTTCGCGTAAAGAAACTACAATATACAGTGATTTTGATGCTTCCATGTATACCCTATGGGCTATGGCATATGGCTAAACACAATTTCTCATCAACCATCTTTCTTCTACCTTTGCTTTCATTTTATTGGTTCTCCACGTATTTCTCTCTCAACAACCTCAATATATTTCATTCATATTCTCCAATTTAGTGTTATATGATTCATGAATTATAGTGTTAAGATGAGCAATATTGAGAAGTAGAAGCAAAATAAGGAATTGAAATTTAAACTTTACACCAACACCTTGTATGAAAGTTGAAACAAAGCTGCAATTACAACATTAAAATTGCAAGTCTACTTAGAGCGCAGTTGTAATTTCTTTACAATTTTTATTTTTTTTCTAAGTACAAACCATACATACATATATATGAAGTATAGATCTCCAAAGTCCGAAATTGCCCACTCTCTTGATGTTTGAAGCATCATTCAAAGCTTTATTGAATGTTGGATCCCAGCAGATGGGATTCCCTGCCTACAAATTCCAACTGTTCATAAAATTTAAGGCCAATTAGCCAAATGCTACACTCAACATAATTATCATAAATTAACTATATATGTGCAAATAATCCAAAACACAGAAAATAATTGACTCCAATTCATATCTCCTTCTTATCAACATTCAGGCATTTTCACAAACACCTTATTGGTAAAACAAGTTACTACCTTACATGGCTTCTGGGTGAGCTTCTTTACAGGATGCGTGGCTCTTACATACAGGTATATCATCGAACTGTTTTGCTGGCAGCTCCTCTGACAATGGTCCAACGTAGAATTCAACGGTACCCGAATCCTGATCGGCCTTGATTCCAGTCACAGGTAGCCATAAGAAGAGCTTCTTGGCCTGAATTCCAGACACATCGGACACGGACCCATAACTCAGTTTCCCAATTATTTCCTTCTCGTAGTAAACCAATCGATCGAACTGCACGTAACAGGGACTTTCGAGTTCGACCCGAAAGGAGCCATCACCAGAGAGAGTGTAGGATTTGACATTGTTGGGAAGGAGACCCTTTGGAAGGCCGAACTTAGTGAGCAGGTCGTGGATGTCGGCGGCAGATTCCAGCTCAAGGTTGGTGAGAGAGAGGGGGAGATAGGCTTCGGATAGCAGGATGGGGAGGAAGAAGCAGAAGCAGAAGCAGAAGAGGGCAGAGATGCGCATGGGTGGATCCATGGTTGAGAGCTTGAGATCAAATTGAGGTGGACTCTGTTGGAGCTAGAAACCCTCCTATTCTTACGGAATGGGGATGGGTTGACGAGGAACACAAATTGCCAATATCCAGGGAATCTTATATTATTATTAAACTTTGTTTCTCCATATTATGAGATTTGAAATTTGATTTTATGTAATATTATATTCTTTTCTGACAACTTTCTTGTTAGGTAATCGTTATCTCAAAATCAAGAGTTTTTAAAAATTGGTAGATGAATTTAGTTTATAAAAAAAATAGTAGAATAAGTTAATTATAAAAATATAGCTAAATTTTAGGGAGAATTATAATAAAATATTATTTGAGACACTTATTTTTACATAATGTCTCTTGACATTCATAAATAATTTTCCACACATTTTATAGTAAAACAAATATATATTTATAGTTAGCTTGATTTATTATTATTTTTATAAATCCAATTTACTTTAAAATATTCACGTTTAAATTTGTGTCAATTAGATAATGTACTAATGAGTATGGGAAGGGTTACTCTTTTTTTTTATATTAATTTTATGACACATGGTTATTTTTTTTATATTGAATTATTTCCCTCTAGATTTGTTAAATATGACAGTTCACAACCTGTCCTCCTTGTCAATATTAGCCTAAAGTCAGACAAGTAGGTTGCGTTGAATACATAACATTCACCTAAAAGTTATAAAATATTTAGGTCATAAAATAATTTAAAATTTTATTATTTAGTGTCTATTAAACATTATATTTTCACTTATTGTTGGTCACTCAATTTTTAAATGGTACATTGTGCACATTTTTTTTTCATAAAAAAATAGTTATATTATAAGTGAGAATTTGGTGCTCCAATAAACATCAAATAATACTTTTTTATAATAAATATACATTCCCCAAATTGGTCTGTTTAACCTTAATAATATTTTTTAATTGATGAGTGCATAATGTTATTCATGAAATTATTAGCAAAATATTACTTTTTTTTTCAAATTTATTTTATACTGAAAGATTCATGTTTTTCTTCTAGTGTGTGATATTTTATATTTTTCTGAATAGTTCTATTTAGGCACTTTTAAATATATTTTTTCAAGTATTTCCAATAATTTATTATGACACAAATGAAATTTCACACAATATTATTTTAAAATACATTGTCCTTAAAATATTAAAAAATAATTGGCTCCAATTGCTTTGATTATTAAGAGGAAGCTTTCTGAAGTATTTTGCATAGAAACATAGCAATTTCGATTAGGTTCATATTAAATGTGGTGTGGCATTTCATAGCTCAATAAACCTTATTTGTGTTATTGTTATAAAGGTCATTATCAATGTTGTGTTACTCATAGTAACGTTTTCACTGACATTTAGTAGACTTGAATTTACATAATGGGCAAAGCCATGCTTGCTTTGAAATTTTCAAATGCCAGAATGGATTAAGGATTGAAGGTTAAGAGGGTCTTATATATAATGGTCCTAATTTAAAGTTAATCACTAATTCACAATCAATAAACATCACATCTAGTCGGCATTCCCTGGAATGTAATAAAGATAGATATATAAAAGTGCGTTATTTGCAGTGTGAAGGTGGTCAACTACAACTGAAGCAAAGGACTCTATGAAAAGGATAAGCTTCGACAAGTATTTTAATACAAGGTTAAAGTCTCCAAAATTGTTTTGCTCTTTGTCCAAGCGGTGATCATAATTCACGGCCAACTCTTGAAATCTTATAGCAGCAAGTTTTCACTCTAGATAACCTCAGCAGTCTTCCTCTAAGTCAGCCAAGCACATCTAAGGGAAAGGAGAAGGTAACACAAACACCTTTGTTAACCCGAATTAGGCACATCTGGGGATAATACGGCAAAATCAACTCTTACAGATACATGAAAAATACCATATGAAATATATATTCGACCAGCCATTAATAGCAGCAAGACAATAACAACAAAGACCACGGAAGCATGTCCTCCTTTTGAAGGAGACAAGATAGCTTACCAACTTTAGTCTTCAAACTTTATTTTCTTTGGAGCAGGCTGGACGCTGCCAACCTGCAAAAACAAATACACAATATAGTCAATAACAAAAAAACATGAAAGCAAAACTTAAGATGAAGCTAAGAGAACAGCTTCTTCAGAAAATTTTCACTATAAGTTATTATTTCAAAAGCACAAGCAACAGCAGATTGAAAGATGCAGACACAAGCAAAAAGCTTACAATATCGGGGCATTGATAATCAATGCCAGCAGCCTCTATCCTCTTTCGTCGTTTTTCATCACGCTTCACAATCTTTTCAACCAACTTCGCGTGCTCTTCCAGTGTTCTTTCCTGCATGGATAACACCCAAAAAGTCACAGGACTTCCTTTTATACTGAGAATCAGACTAACAAAATCTAAAGAAATTTATTTCCTTAATCCAACTAAAACCTTGTCATGACGCTTTCTTTCAATTTGAACAGAGTCCAGTGGCTTGAAACGGTAATTGAAACCTTTCCATCTGTTAAAAAAAGGGGTCCATCACTGAGGAAGACAATTATATAATCATCTTAATATTGAGGACAAGAAACTCATTTACTTTAGTCATAATATTCCATTGACCATTAGTTCAGTATAATGGGATCAGACACCTCTTTCAAGGTGTAGGGAGAACCAGAAGAAAGGAGACAAGGGTGCTGTGAGGGTGTTCTCTTTTTGCTGGCACGTGGGGCTTGGGTTAGAGCAGAATGCTGGAATTTTCAAACAACAGCTATTAAAGTAATGGTCAAATATAGAAATTCCAGACATATTTTCCACATAATTACTCCCTCCACAAAATATAACTCCTTTTGAGACTTTAAAGTGGAAGCGTTAGGAGTAAGGACTGAGGGACAATCTTCAACATGTATATTTTCCATAAGTGAAGATGGTAGTTTGATACAAGTTTTTTTCTCCCCTCAAAATTGAAGTCCAGATCCAGTCTGACACCTTAGATTGCATACCATTCATGATTTAACATTAATGATTAAGTTGTATAGAAGAGAAAATTTGAAAAACAAAAAGTATAATGAACCAAAATAAAATTTCAAAGTTCTGTAAAATAATTAATTACTCACAATTTCGGATGAATATTCTCAGGCGGTATCAGATAAACCTGCAGAAGGTGTTCATATAGCAGATAATTGTGCATAGTATCAGCTACAATTTTTGCCACCTACAAAAGCAAAGCAATGGGTTGTTACACAAATAGTAGCCACAATACAACCATGGGTTTGATGAAACAAATACTACCTCAGGAGATTCAAATTCTATGAACCCAAAATGCTTAGATTTTCCTGTCTGCAAAACAACAAGAAACAGAAACTGTTAATATCACCTCAACAAAAATTGATATCATCACCAAAAAAAATGGTTAAGAACAAACAAATATAAAAACAAAGTAATATACATTCTAATGTATCCAGGAGCCTTATTGAAAATGAAGGGTGGCAGTGCTGAGGGAATTAAAATTGGAGCAAATTATAGCAGAAGCAATATTTTGAACCCATATATTCAAAGTCTAGGAAACCAAGTTTTTAACTAACATGTCCTTCCACAAGTCAATATCCAATCAAAGGAGCCATGGGTCACATATAGTACTATTATGACGTGCTTGATGATATACAAATAGAATATCTTTGTCAACACCTATTTTTATCCCTAATTAACCCATCCACTTTTTTTTATTTTTTTTTCTTTTTTCTCTTCTGATCCCCTCCTGCGCACCTCCCTCTCCTGCTCTAGCAACACGCCGTGGTCCCCCTCTTTTTTTGCTTCTCTGTCTCTCACGCTTCCACTCACCATTCCTCTGTCTATTTCTCCCCCGTACTCTCTCCTCTGCTCCACCGTCCTCTGCTCCCACAGCTTGCTCCTCTGCTCCTCAACGAAGCAGCACCATGCCAGCCCGCCCTTTTCTTCTGCTTCTTCATGCACCCACAGACTGACCACGCAGCCATCATCTCCATTTTCTCCCCTTGGTCCCCCCTCTCTCTCTCATCTGTTTTTGCTCCATTTCCACACCACACAGCAGCACCCGCACCATCTGACAAGCACTCACGCCACACACTGCACAGCAGCACCAGCCACTCTCTGCTCATTCATTTACCTCTATTCACCGTCACCTCTGCATATAGGCTTGCTCTTCCTCAGTCTCTCGACGAAAAAAAGCTTCTCACAGCTCTTCTCTCCCATTTTTCACTGGTACTCAAGTTCCACCATCTTTTCCTTCTCACCCAA
>JASKGM010000007.1:8293139-8309095 GCA_034509205.1 Ceratonia siliqua
AGAGAGAGAGAGAGAGAGAGAGAGAGAATCTCTACGAACAACGATCATTTTAATTTTACGTCCAATCATATTTGTAATTATACTATTTGTTAACATTTTAATCCTTATGTCTATTAACAATTTTTTTATCTTTTAAAGAGATTTTACACCTATAATATTCTAACGTTTTTACTTTTCATCCCTCTAACACTTACCATTAAATTATTATAATAAATAGTTAAGAACGAACTTTTTATTAATAAATTGTACTAAATAATCCAAACTATACAGCTTTTACAGTTCGGCAACCATATAAACTCTTCATATTTCAGCATTTTTTTTGTTATATTTACTAATATCCTCTAACTAAAGTTTTCATTAACTTCTAAATTATATAATTTACTCCATTTAATTTCACAAATAAATAAAAGGACAAGGAATAGAAGAAATTGTCATTTAAATTCATTTTTCTTACTTTTTAATGTATATATACAGCAAGATGAAGGCTGTTTGTATAATTGATTTTACAGAATAAAAGTCAATCTGTTTTTTAGTTAAATATCCAAATATGAGATAAATTTATATTAACAGGTACATGCGTATTATTTTTTAATTCTTACGTCTAAATTAAAGATGGATTTAGATTAGATTATATGAACTTTAACATCTAAAACTACAAAATATGTATTCTGTGAAAATAACAAATAATTATCAATTAAATTAATTTGAATACACTCGTTTGAAGCTATTTCTACATTATACGCCTGGATCTCCCACAACTTACATTTGGGGGTACCCACATTATCACTCATATTAGGAACTGGGGTTGAACTGCAAAATTGCCTAAGTAAGGATCCACATATTTGGATTTTTCTTCTAACAAACACTATAATTTAATGCATCCATCTTCCCATTTTCATTGTGAAAATCTTTCTCTTTTTGTTGGCACGATGCTTGGCAGAAATTCTTAACTTCCTCTTGGCATTTCGCATTGGATTGATAACAGCCATGAGCTTTTCTTCTTGTTTCTTCTGATCTCTTTTTGCCTTAAGCTTCTTCCCTATGAGGCTGTAAACGTGGACAAAGTTCTGGGTCCCCAAAATATTCTGTACTTTTTCACGGGTGTCTTCTGCCAACTGCTTGAGATCATCTGATAAAGGAGAACCATTCTCAGAAGTTGTCAGATAGCACAGGAAAAGGGGACGGGAAGTAAAGATTCTGTTATATACATGAAACGGGGATAGATCAGCAAGCTTATCTAGATACATTGCTTATTTTCAATCACCACTAATCAATCCCCCCATTTTCACTTTTAATGCATACCTCAAAACACGTAAGTACCTTACAGGAAAATAGCAAATATAAGAGAGGATACAATCAAAGCTCCGTTATTTTTCCTACTTTTCCAGTTTACAAAAGAGGGAAAAACAAAAGCCTTACCAGATATAACTTTTCCAGCATATCCTTCACAAACTTTATATAGAGGTAGCAGGACTTCAGATGCATAGTGCAAGCAGTCATCCTGACTAAACTGTGACATAATATTTTTAAAACTGTTGAAGACTATTCCCATCTGCATTAAGCAATCAAGTAGTATTACTAATAAGCACATTTTTTGAGACGAAGGTGTGTGTGTGTATATATATATATAGCTTGCATATAAACCTGAAAAGCCTCCATTTGAAGGGCAATCTTCCCCATTTTCCTGAGCAATAATGAGACAAGTACGTGTTGGATATTATCAGCATTCAGCTGGTTGTTTGGAGCATGTACAGAAGTAAGGGGTAAGAACATGCTTCTTCCCTTTCTTGAATCAAGCAAGTCAAAAGCTTTAAGAAACTGGTCTTTCTCATGCTGCTCAAGAGTAGACCAGAATGCAGAAGGATCTATACACGCAAGTTGCCCCATCACTGAATGGACACCACAAATGGCAAAGACAATACTTTGGTTCATCAGGTTGCTGTCAGCATCATCCATGAGTGGCGTTTTCAGTTGGCAGCAAAGGGAAGCAGCTATAATAAACAGTCTACTTGGGCTCATTAGAAAATAACTTCCCAAGGGCTTTTGATGATTTTCTTTGCTAGTATCTGTAATATATGCAAAGTATTGGGCTATGAGGTGGACTGATCTGCTGCGTATCCATGAATGTGGGTGCAAAAGCATCTTGCATATTGCTTCCCATATAACCTTAAATTTGTGCAACAAAATTACAAGTGAGACATTATGAGATTTAGGGTCTGCTTAGTAGGGAAGGCAGAAAGTGAGAACGTGGAAAATAAGGAGGGAAAATGTATATATTTTCATTAGTAATTCGTGGAGTAAGGAAAATAAAAATGTGTGCAACATCCGTCTTGAATGCCTTAGCCAGCGACAACATACAGCAGAACCACTAGAACTTTCCAGTTCTTTGTTGCTGCCAATCACCATCTATGTTTCTCCCTGCCAATTAATCATCTAAAAGCCCATCACATCAATCTATAAAAGGAGCTTCTTAAAAGAAGCCATCCCTTCTTCACCCCTTCTTATCACACTCCCCATAAGCCAAAGCCAAATTAGCCATCTGCATGGCCCCTTACATAGTTAACAACTAACGAGTTCATTGTTTATTTTATACAACTATACCACTCTAAAATCCTCCATAACACGTGTAATGTCACAATCTCCAGAACTTATGGTCTAATACAATGTCAAATCCAAGGTCCAAATCGGTCACACTTTTCCTATCCCAAATCCAAAACCCTCTATGGAATTATAAACCCCTGCATTTAGCCACTTCAGGAAGTCCAACTCATCTGTTGCATATTATAAATAATAAACATCTATAATTATTACAGAGACTAATATATCATTAACATGAGCACATTTATACATATTATTATCTGCATCCATATATATATATATTTAACAAAAAGAAGATTAGATAGGTACCTCAAGATCCCTAGCAAAGCATAAATCATGGAACTGATGAATCATCTTCTCTAACATAACTAAAGAATAGTATGCTTCCTTCCAACGGGGAACATTAGATTCAGCTGAAAAGTCCACCTGCCTGTCTGTGACTACATCTACGGATGACTGCAAGACGCGATAAGTCACTGGCAAGATACAATTAATATGTCTATAAAATCCTTTTTTCAATACCTCAATCAGCAGCCCCAAAACCTGTATCAACATATTTAAATGTCATTATACACAATAAACCCATGAAAAAGACAAAAACCTATGCTAAGAAAGCTTTTACAACTGAAGCCATACAAGAAAGTTGGAACTAAATCATAAACAAAATAGATTTTGAAAGTGAAAGTTTTACAGTCTGACAAAGCAATACAGCATAGGACTCCAAAATCAACTAATAAAATTCTTCATAGGATTTCCTATTCCTTTGCAAAGCAAGGTTCGTGACTTGCTGCATAGGTTCAAAAGAACCATGTATATGAAGCAGACACACTTGGGTGGATTGGATTGCAATTGAGTTTATGGCTCAGGCCTATTGTCAAAAGCCTGAAAGGCCATGAGGATCTAATTAATAACCCAATTTCAGGGTCTAAGTATGGAAGTTCCTGAAGTTTCTGGAAGATTTTTCAAGCATACACAATCAATTAGTTTGATGGATTGATATCTCATAATTATTTGACTATGGGAACTTAGCTTTTTAATTTATTTAGAATTCTAGATGGTTCTCAATCAGTGGCTAACATTGAAGGGATGGATTGAGATTTTGATTTTGATTTCTTCTTGTACGCTATGTGGTTTACTATATAATCTTCTGTAGGACTTTTGGCCAAGGAAATGCAATCAATCATGATCATTCAGCAATAAGAAATTTTCCTCTTAATATTTCAAAAACTTGTGTTCTTTGTCTCCTCTTTTCTTAAAGTTAAGTTATGCACTAAACTTTGTTCTCCCTTACCCTGTGCATCAGCGTCTCCCTTGAATATTCTCTTTATTCTCTCCAAACTAAGGAACCAACCCAACAACTCAACCATCTTCACACACTTCACTTCTTACCTGTATTGCTGTTCCAACCAAAGACCTCCATCAGATCGGCCAGCATCACCCATGAAATACCAAAGAGTGAGAGATTCCTAACCAACCTCACATTGCAGAAGTCAATGGTCTATGCTCCCAGTATTCCTAGTACACAAACTAACATCAGTTGACTAAAATACAATCCCTTCTCAAATTATTTGTTGCCAGAATCCTACTCCTACTTTTATCACTCCTTCCATCCATCCATTCAAAAGGCTCTTACAACTGAGAATAAACCTTCATTATCCATGACCCATCAGAGTTCGCAACACTAACAAGGCTATAAATTCATACACCAACTTAAGAAGGTCTCTACACCTTCCTCTTGCTATCTTCAAAGGCCCCAAGTAATGCAAGAGGTACCATTAAGAATCAATTTGCATACTGATACAGACAGACAACTAGACAAGAGAACGACAAAGGACAGGCTTGGGCTTGTCAGAGATTCGTGGATCAACCTTGTCTGTCAAAAAATGTGACACTTGTGAGAAACACAGTGGAGTTGTAATCTGACTTCTATGTTCTAACCCACTAACTGATGCAACCCAGCTTCTCAAACATTAGATATGAACACAAAACAATGAGAGAAAGACAGAGATAATTGCCTCCCCTCTATGGTCACTGGATTTTTTTAAAAATCTTTTAATTTTTTTTTTTTTGCGCAGAGCTAGGATTAGAATTCAAGGTGTAACTATGATCACATAAAGACACTCGTATCCTTTACTTTGGGTGCACTGCAAGTAATTGTTCTCTTAATCTAAAAAGCTTTCCCAAATCCATAATACCCCTTAACACCTTCTAATGCATCTGATACCTCTAAAAGTACATGAGAAACAAAAGGCGTAAAAACACCCAAAATAATAATGATTATATTGAATTTATGACTAAAAACTACAATTCAGAGAACATTACCTGTGCGGCAGCACCCCACAGTTGCTGCTTCCCATCCAAATACCAAGATAGAGCATACTCAAGAATGGAATGAAGTGAATTTGGGCTGATTGAACCAATGAGCTTCTTTATAGCAGCCCCACTCATAGAGCGGACAGTATTATCACTATCATTGGCCAAGCAGGCCACTAAATGGACAAACAATGTCTGCGATTGCTCATCCAAAACACTTTTTGGAAATTTGACTATAATAGCATGAATCATTTCAAGAACAGATTCTCTTCCAGTTGAGTACTCATACCTACAAGGATTAACATATTCATAACCATAACAAGTATTGGGAAAAATAGGTATAATAACCAAGTAACATGCAGACTACTATTGAACACTTGCCTTAGATTTGAGAGCAGGAAATTTAAATGTTGTTGCAAGCGCTTTTCTGAAAGCCGATAATCAAGCAAAAACTGTAACAAAATCTTACTGCATTTCTTGCGGATTGATTCCAATTGACTTGTCACCATCAATTCCCCAACCCTAGTAACAAGATCATAAATTTCGGGTACAACCAGCTTGCGATTTACAATACCCTTAAGAAGTGAAAGGGCCACAGGAGATGGATTCCTTTCAAGGTCAACAAATAGTGGAAGCTGAATCAGTAGATGTATCTGATCTGACGTAAGAGTAATTTTGGTGCTCCGCAAAAGCACAGTAAGCAATGTCAAACATGATTGCATTAAAGGACTGCTAGAGTTCACTGAACTATGTGCAATGTCCAATAGTGCAGCTTTTACTCTCTCAGCTTGAGATTCAAGGGAAGGTAAGGGCAGCCTTACCAGTAGAGTAAGGCATCCAAGGGAACCAGACAAGATATCCTCATATTTGGAGCACAAGCAATCACTTAGTACCCTGACAAAAGGATCTAGTAAGGACAAAATAAGTGGATCTTTTATATCCTGTTTCATACCTTTTATATGTTTAAGCAATATTCTGAGAGCAAACACCCTAATAAGGTGCGAGCTTAATAAGCAACCTTCAACTACACGTGTAGAAATTCTTTTATCAGAGATATAAGAACGCTTATCCGCCACTTTTATTAATTTATTCTCATGCTGACCAATTTCCTTTATCCCATCTTCAATAAGGCCATAAATAAAGATAAATAGATCAGTCTGATCTACAGATGGATTGCATTCAATACCAGCAGCTATATGATGCAACATACTTTCCAATTTTGCTTTTACTTTTGGTGTGATGTTCTTCTGCAAATGAGTTGTCACTGGTCCAAGAAGTTTCAATGCACAGCTTTTGAATGTAATGTTTTGGGCTATCAATTTTAAGGTTTCAAATGACTTTTTCCTCCTTGTTTCTTTCATCTTGGAAGCTATCTTTTCCACCTCCTTTTCTTCAGCAACATCTCCAAGAATGTCATTCTCAATTACAGAAAGAAGATCCTCCAAACAGTAATCTATCTTTCCATTTACTGTATTCAAAAGACACTTAGACAAAATAAAATTGAGTGTGTAACCTAATACGTGAAGTTCATATCCTCTCTTTAAGGTAGCTTGCAAAACCTTGACAATGAATTGCAAGTATTCCAATCCAAGCTCCTTCAAACAAGTTGCCAACGCAGACCTAGCTTCATCACGAATGCTCTCTAGATGACTTTTTAAGAAGTTTGAAATTCGATGAACAATACTAGGAAGATGCAAGTCCATTACGTCCCCTGGAAGCAACTTAAGTAGTTTCAGTGCAGCAAGACTGATATTTACATTGACCCTCTCCATATCAGAATGCAGCAGCTTTTGTATCTTTGGGAAAACCATTTTGGAAAGGCAAGTCTGTATCTCTGTGTCCACAACAGAAGTACCACAGAATTCAGAAGACACGGTAGCGGTGGCCCCTGAATCAGAATCAACACCCAATGATGGCTCTTTCAGGTATGAAATTTCTGAAAAATGAAATTTGTCCAAAATAGAGCAAATCAACCGAATAAAGACTTTCTGCTTTTCTGGACTACTGGACATCCCCCGGAAGCATCTGATCAATAATGCATAGTATGAATTCCATTCCATCTGACCTGCTACAGAAGCAATGGTCTCTATGCATGCATTTTTCATGTGTTCTGCTTTTCCTTCTTGTTCATCAAATAACATGTTGAAGAAGAGTGGCACAAACACTTTCTTGATGATGCCCTAGAAGTAAACAAGAGGATATTACATTCAGTGACTGGGAAAAAAAGTACTCATATGAAAGGATAAAGTCATTACCTCAGACATCCTGTTCGTACTGATAATATTTCTAAATCGTGACAATGCCCTCACTCTCCTATGCATCTGCAGTACTAAATGAAAATGTTTGAGAAAGAAATGTAGCATCCTTATCTAAAGAACAACCAAAATTAAAAAAAAAAACGAAGGTAATAACCGAATAACAAGTAAAACAGTTTGATAGAATGAATTTCTAAGGAAGAAAAAAGCATCACCGTGAAGTATAATTATGTCAAGGAAAAACAGCATAAAGATGTTTTATTAATAAAGTTAAGCTTAAAAAATCAGCAGACATCAGATCATGAAGTATTTGGAAATAAAAATTTCCATATCTTTGTAGACAAAGGCAACTAGAAGCCCCAATTACACAGAGTGCACCTTAATTGTAATACAGGAAGATACCTTTATGCCAAGGAAACATAGCAGAATGACATTTCATTAGAAAAAGATGTTAGTCTTACAAAATGAGCAAACATCAGATTATAAAGTTTTTGGAAATGAAAAAACAAAAAACCTTCATATCTATGTAGACAAATAAAGGCAAGGCAACTAAGCAGAATGCACCTTAGTATAATACAGGAAAATACCTTTGGGTCAATTATGTTATTATAAAAATCTACTTCAGCATCATCACTGCACAGTGCCATAAGTGATTTAAGGTTTGACACTTCCGGAAGCTTCATGACCATTTGACGCAATAATTTTATCCATCCCTGCAACCACATCAGTCAGTATATAAACGTAGAGGGATTAAGTAATCATTCATTTGTGATTTCATTTTCAACCAGTAAAGGAATATCAAAGCTTTTACATATTTGGGTATGTGATTATAATCTTCCTATCCTGCAATGTATGAAACTAGGAAAGGTGAGAAAATATATATCTAAATGATAAGGACAACCATGACAACAAAGGGGGGGAAGAATGCTATGGACTACTATGACAACAAAGAGGAGAGGAGCAGAAGGTCTGCTGATATATGGAACTACATATCTAAATTCATATCACTAGAAAATCTATATAGCACTACTTAACGTTATTTTATGATTGATGAATGAAATTACAGAACACCTTTCTAACAGAAAGTACTCCTTCCATTGCATCTGCCATATGCTTCAAAAGAAATTTGTTTGTGATACGCTGGATGCATGGCCTTGTCCAACAACCATCAGTGTTTCCCGTCATAGACAACCCTTGGTCACTGTTTCCTTCTTGACAAAAGATGAGGGCAGAAAAATCAACAAAGGACAGCAATGAACCACAGGCGCTAACCACAAAGGTCAATTCTTTAGATGACATGTCATGCACACAGTGTGATAAAACAAGTAACACATGCTCTGGTTGAACATTTCTAAAGAAATCAGCATTAATGCTTTCATAAGCATCCAAAATAGCATCATGATTAAGCCAGCCCATCGAAGATGTTGCATTCAGCTGACGAAGAATTTTTGCCTGCACCACACCAAAATATCAGAGAAAAATTACAGAATCACACAATGCAGTAGAGTTCTGTCAGAACCAATGCACAGATAAAGAGACAAAAGAACAAGAATTACCACTGAGATTATAGATGCATCAAATGCTGAAAGAGTGTCCAGAAGATCACAGACCCTCAACCGCATATCCAGCTCAGCCGAAATATATAAAGGAGAAACAGCACTCAGAATTTTAGTAGTACTTCCATTTCCTGATATTGGTATGAAATTTTGAACAACTTGCAACACTTCAACACAGACATCTACAACAACCAAGAGAATTTAAATATAAATGTAGAAATCCAATCTGAAGAAGAAAAAGAATAAAACAGAGAAACTGGAAATATATGATATGCTCTTACCAGAACTTTGGGATTTCTTTTCAATGAACAGAAGCAAAACATCAACAAATTGCTTTGCCAGCTCCGCGTGCTTGATGTACGTAGGTAAAAATTTGAAAATTTTTATGACTGTATCCCCAGGAGATTTGAACAGCTTTCTGGAACCAAAAACATGAAAACATTGAGTAGCCCAAGTCCCCATTCTCTTACTGTTTTTCTTATAAATATAACCACAGTTTCTTTCTGACACAATATGGCATCAGTGCAATGAGAAAACATGGTATCAACTTATTTATGTGACAAAATTATCATGTTCATACATTTCCTAAACATGTAAACATTTATTTTTTATCTTGATATTTGTCATAATATTGCCCTTAGGAATTTATCATATTTCCTATTATTGTAGTTGTCTCTAAACCTCAAAAGATTCAACCTCCAGTCCATATTCAACTAAAAAGACCATATGGTAATCAATAACACAATTGACATCTGGATTAATGCTTAATTTAAATGTGCCCAAATTTTGTAATTAAACTCAGATACATGCCACCGAAATAAGATAAATACTTGAAAATGAGGGATAACCAAACATGAATGGACTTCTAAACTATTGTTATGAATTAAAAAAAAAATCTAACAAAAGTAAGTTTTCAAAGTATTATTTTATATTTTGTTTTATCTTGTTATGGTTTACATCAATGATTACCAAATTATATGCCATGGTTTACATCCGTGATCACTAAAAGCTAATTGACTAATTGGTTGGAAATTGGAATGCATGCCTTGTTTTCTGGGTAACCAAGTTCAAACCTCTGGTTATGCACTTTTGCCAAAAATTTGTGGCATCAGATGCTGTCATAGAACCTATTAAGCCAATTAACCACAACTGCTTTGCACAGTTCACAAGGTTCATAGCAGGTTTATCTGGCTTAAGACTGGTTTAACGATAAAACGGTTATTAGACTGGACAGAACTGCCTGGTGGACTGCTTCCTGGTTCAACCACTTGATCCGGTCTGGTTTTCACACTAATGTTCTAGAACATGAATAATAACACACAATAGACTACAACAGGCTCAAACAGCTCAGCTCCACATGAAAATAAGACCTATAGATGAAAAATATTGAATGCCTACATACATTTGTTCAAACAACATGCTTCCCAGTTTAGTAATAAGGTGTATCCTTTGACAGTTTCATCTCTTTGCGGGCTTGTGGTGTTTATGGATGGAACAAAATGCAAGTTTCCAGCCAGGGATTTCTCCTTCACAACTTCTATGGGATATGGTAGTTTTTTTAAGCCTCTCTATGGGTGTCAGCTCATGGCTTTTTATAAAGGGGTTTCACTGATGGATTTAATAGAAGATTTAGAGAGCTCTTTTGAATTAGTTTTTTTTCTTGTTTATTGTTCTGCTTCTTTTCCTTGTATTGTTATAGGAGGATTTCTTATCTTCCTTTCTACTACTCTTCTTTCTCTTAATAAATTCTTTATCCAATATATGTATATGCTTCTCAGTCTAGTGTTCCAGGTGGAAGGTTTGACTAGGAAACATTACATAACTAACGCAACCCTCAGACTCGAAAACTACATGTATATTCCTAGGAGCTTAATAGCTAGGCAGATTTCTACAAGTATATTACTATGCAACAAAGACCTTTTTTAAGAATATACCTATGTTTCAAAAAGAAAAACTTAACTACTAATTAAAGATCTTAGACAGGATAATGGTAACATGGAAGAACTAAGAAATTTAAACTTCTGGCAATGTGAAATATTAAACATCAACATTATACAAGCACATGACTAACATAAGCTTACAATTATACCTCTTGGCTGCATTATCACTTCCAAATAGACAACACAAGCTGTCTACAAGTGCCACAATGTTAGAATGTAAAACTCTTCGTGCAGGATTGTCTTCATCATCCAACTCATTGTCAAGGCTCAACAAGTTCTCAACAAACTTTAGAACACAAAATATAACAGCTTCAGAAGCCGATTTGACACGGAGAATTGAAAATATATCAGGCACAAGACTCTCTTCCCTACATAATAGGGTCACAAGTTTATAGTTTCTACTCATGGCCACAAAGCAAGAGAAGAGTGAACTTGGTTTCTCACTACCAGCAGCCTCCTGCTTGAATTTATCAATCAAAGGTTTTACTGAGGCAAAGAATATGTCCCACAAATCAGAACCAAATTCATGATCTTCATATTTATTGAGGACAAAGGAAACAATTTTCAGGCACAAAGATCTCATATCCTTGAACTGCTTCAAAGTTGTTGCGGTCTGCATATATAAATTGAAAATTAAAATAATTAAAATAAAACAAAAATTAAGAATGCTCTGAAGGAGAGTGGGAAAAAAATTATTCCCACCCTGATCTTATCTTCTTTGGGTTCCCATCAAGCAACAAAAAGGATACAAACTTTCAAGCACTACTAACTCAGAAAGAATGACGTCTTAAAAGTTAATCTTATCCAAATTGTCATTTCGAAATCTTTAGTTTTTAGCTTGTAATATTGCACTATCACAACTGTCAAATACAGGCTAATATCAAGTGTTAAATCTCATTGTTTGAGTTCCAAACACTACAGCCATACAGAATTCTTTGCTAAAAAATTACAAAATTAAATGTTACAATTATAAATTATAAGGGGGAATGGGGAATGGATAACACCATCAAAGATGCTTAATAAAATAGGGGGTATGACAGACAAGATGTGGTTATACCATTATAATACATTTTTTGTCATAACTATAAATTTTTATTTTTTCTCTTCTATAGTCTAAATGTTTTTTGGGCATCCTCAAGGATCAATTTCTCATTAAAAGTTAATCACAAAGGCAATTTCCAAACACATTAGACAAGTTGCTGATATATAGTCAGGCAAGAACTGCAACCAAAACAATAAAAGTATAATGCTGTGGTAAAAAAGAGCTTAATCCACTCTTCTTTGCCAGTAATACGATTTATATAAATCGCAGATAAGTTTATTATATCTAAATATGTTTATTATAATATTACAGGAGACTTTGCAGCCCAGTACTAATTAAGTGACTTATAAATGTCATATAAGCATGTATGTGAGTTTCACGTCAAACTGGATGTCCACATGAAGGTTCATGCTTCATCAGTTAGATAGTGACTTAAGCTGTTATAGCATGCCATTAGAAAAGACAATAGAAAACAATGAGAATAAGATAAGCACAAAAGCAACTAGATGCCTCACTGCCACCAAAACTTCCAAAACGTATTCATAGGAAACATCATACCAAAATTAATTTTATGATTATTAATCAGTACTTACTGCAATATTGAGACCAACAACATCTGCCATCCATCATTCATTTCTTTATCAAGTTTACTTAGAATAGTTCACAATAAATAAAGTCTGCATTGATAATGATCAGAATATTACCAGGATTTCATTTGCTGGAGCTATGTCTTCCTTGATGAAAATAGAATTAGTTCTAGAATTGCTTTGATCTAAAGGGATACCATTCACTTTTGTATAGTCAAGACTTGATGCACAGCTTCCCAATACCCGGACAACACACCCCATCAATAGATCAAGAAATGGTCTAACATGCAATTCATCAAAAACTCCAAGAACATCTTCAATGACATGCAAAAAAGCATATCTCTTTTTCCAGGAAAGGTCGGCTATATTGTTTGAGGTGAAATACTCTAACAAAGATGATGCTTGAAACTCACTAATAGAACCTTTTGGTAGAGTCCAAAACAAGTTAGCAGGTCCATCAGCTTTCTTTACTATCTGCAGAGGCTTTATCATCAATGCAAAGAAAATGGGCAGCTCATTGACATCAACTTTAGCAATGAAATTTAGAATAGCCTTCCGATGACATATGCTTGCATTCTGACAACCAGAAAAGACAATGAATGACCAGTCAAACGAAATGCACATCCACAAAACCAAAAATAGGTAGATAGATGTGAAAGACCTTAAGATTTTAATACCAATTAAAGCAACCAATTCAGAGGTTCCAATCGAATTTACCTTTCGAGATGCAAGTTCCTTCAGCATTCTGACTTTTGGCATCAAAAGACGGATAACTAATGGAACAAGATACGCCCTGTGACATTCTTCTACAGAGTCAGCTTCTCTGGATAAACTCCATGTTGTTAACTCCTCTCTTAAATTTTTGGAACTGATCAAGTTTCTCAAATGTTGATCATATGGTACAAGGTAATCATCTTTCCAGGTTAACAGGCAATCCAGAACTTTCGTCTGTATTTCAGGATCATTTTCTTCTAGAAGCCTGCCAAAAACAACGAAAATAAATAAGTTTGTCAAAGATAGCGGGGCATCAACATGAAGTATGTAACTGGTGAACAGATAAATTTGAGTTATGTACAAGCGTTAAATAACAAATAAAAGAAGTTGTGAAACAACCTGTTCTGCAAAACCTCCTTAAGAAATTGACTCCAGTAAAACGACTTGGGATTTTTCATCAGCTTCAACAGGTTCAACCATTCTTTCAGTACAGCCTTCCACTCTTTGCCTTTACAAGCATGAGAATCAAACAATCCGACACTACATATTGCAAAGAAAAACAAACTCTCAAACTAGGCAATTCGAATAAAACAGCATAAGTTCAAAGTTCAAAAAGTATACCAACATAGGGAAAAAGATCCGGCAGATATTTACCTCACAGGATTATCAGTGTTGTATCCTAAAAACTTTAAGAATAGAGGTATGAATTGCCGAGACTGAGATTCAATGACAGTTGGGATTTTTTGTAAACATTGCAGCAACAATGCCAAGATTGTTACACATGGCGTGCTATCAGAAGCACAATTGACAAATACTTTGAAACAATCAAGAAGACCTGAGAAACAAAATAAGCTTAATTACTGAATCGGGAGGAAAGCAGATCAATAACGAAAATTGAATCAAACTCAGTAGTAAAGCCATTCCGTACATTCATCTCTTGTTGACCTCCCATGAATTTAGCATTAATACGTAGACCTACCACCTATTTTGAAAATATAGGTAAATCTCCCTTACATTTTAAAATTTACTACCATTTAGTCCCTTTTAAAGTCATTCTTAACATAATCGTTAATATAAAGACGTTAAAATCCAGTCAAAAGGCCAAATTCAGTTGTCAAATGCCTAAAACACCTTTCATTAACAATATTTGAAACTCTAATAAGTTGTTTCAAATCTAAAAAGTACAAATGGTTTCACTCTCAACCTTCTCAAATGGACATGAATAATGTTTAAAGCTATTACATATAATAAATCAAGGGTATTTTAGGCATTTGACCAATGAATTTAACCTTTGACTAGATTCTAATGTCTCAATTAAAGGTTTTGCTAAGCATCCTTTTAAAAAAGGACTAAATAATAGTGTAATTTTAAAATAAAAGGGAGGTCCACATATTTAATGCTAAAGCCAGGAGAGGTCAAAGTATTTTACTTTTCTTTAATGTTTGGAATTTTAAACCAATTATATAAAATTTATACATAATGCATAAAAATTTAATTTTTCCATTAAAGTATAAATTATTGATTAAGCTAACTGCATATTTTACGGATTATATCAAACTCAAAGTCAGATTCACAGATAAATTATTAATTACATACAAAAATTTTAAACATAGTATTTCTGTAGGAGGATATGTGTGCGCGCACAAGCATGAGAGCACTTCAATAGATATAAAATCCAAAAGCATTAATCAAGTCGGACCGTACCAGTTGACTTATCAGGCAATACAACATTCACACTATCATGTGGCTTAGAAGAGGTCTGTGATATCAATTGACACTGTTCGAGATAACAGACAAAGCCATCCCAAGCAAGTACAAAATGTTGGCTGATCAAGACTGCAAGACACTCCAACGCAGGATTCCAGAGGTAGCTAAACCGGTTATTCAAGATGCCAAATAATCCATTCAAAACAAGAGGCACATAAACTTCAGATATCCTTCCAGTAGATAGGCTCATCTGTATCTTGGAAATCACTCGCTGAATACCCCTGCTGGAAGAAATTGAAATAGGAGTTGTTTCAATTGAGAGGAGGAGCTGAAGAACCTGTTATTTCACCAGTATTAGCCCACTATTATCTAATTGCTAAAGTCAAAGAGATAACAGCACAGAACATGAGATATACATACATTACATTGTGTGCTATCCACAATGGAAATTTGAGAAACTTCAGTTTTCCTTTTTTCCTCAGCCATCTGATCAGCTGAAGAATTTTCCCTACCCAGAGATTTATAGTGACAGAGTATTTTAAGAGTTGAAATGCGAATCTCCTTGTCTGAATGGCGCAAATTATCAGCAAATATGGTCACCACACTGGCAATCCCATCTTCTTCAAGTTCTGGATGATATTTTCTACAGCCAGTTTCTTCTAAAGGAGAACTATAGTTCAGCGGAGAGGTTATATAAGTACAGAGCTTTAACTGTTGTTAACATCATTGACAAAAATTGACTACTAAACAATGAAAGAAGCGATGTAAATATGTTTAAAAACATTTAATTATAAACACAAAGCCACTTACCCATACTTGGATTCCAAATGATCAGCAACAGCAAACAATACTTGCGAAGATGATAGATATCTTTTTGCAAGACTTAAAAACCTGCCTGTTTCGTCAGGTCCAGAGTTACTGTTGCTACATAGTTTGTTATAAGAACTTAATGCAGCACCTATAATGCTTTCCCAGGGTTTTTTAGAATTATCTGCAATGTAGTCTGAGGAAACATCATTTATCATTCAGAAAAAAATAGGAAACGAAAAAAGAGCAAGAGAAATAAGCAAAAATTTTATAAGTAATCGTACCATCTTATTGTCCAGACATTTAAATGGAAAAAAAATAGAATAAGAAAGGAAATGATTATAGCAATGAAGAGTACAGCCATCCTAATGTATGAACAGGGCCAGATTTTTTATCTAGGTATGGAGCTAGCCAGTTCAAAATTATGATAGCAAATG
>JASKGM010000007.1:8310509-8323329 GCA_034509205.1 Ceratonia siliqua
TTTTTTTTTAAAATTTTTTAAAATATTTTTCAAATTTTTCTTAAATTTTTTTTATATCTCTATTATTATTCATCCATAATTTTTTTACTATTCATTTGTAATTTAAAAAATTCTATAAAAAATACAAAAAATATCTTTAAAAATTTTAAAAAAAATTTATGATATAAAACTTAATTAATTAATTTTAAAAAATAAAAATAAAAAAATAAAAATAATATAAAAGAAAAAATTAGAAACTCCCCTATCACCCACTAATGTGAGCGGCAGAGGAGTATTGACCTAATTAAAATGTGTAGTGGGGATGAATTTTTTATCATAGATGGATAATAAAAAACTATTAATTTGATACATTTATATAATTATAATCATATTAGGTGTGTGGATTAGTAGGTTACTCTTTAGTAATATTACAAAATGCACTAAGAAATGGGATGGGTGGTGACTTGGAAATGTAATGTCACTTTTTACAAATAGTATGGGGTAAAAAAACATTTGATGGGGGAAAATTTATTATTTGATACAACTTGTATATTTGAATGATTAAATTAAAATATTTTTACATTAAAGGACCTAATTGAGAGAATAAAGATCAAATTATAATTTCCTCTAAATTTTTTATAAATTCTTATCATTTTTTTAATCATACATTATACACATCAGTGTTTTTTTAAGTAAACTAAGAGAGATATAGTTTTGATAATAAAAATAAAAGTAAAACATTATTTTAAAAATAAAAAAGCATTTAAAAAATAAATTTAAATTACTATATTTTTATGCATTTTCACGCCATCCAAATACCATGAAAGAAAATTATATATTTTTATTTTCTTTCTTTCCAAGGCAACGATATATTTTCTCAGCCTGTTCATTTTATCTTGTTTGTTTGAATAGCAACAGTAAGTTCATCATTCCCCAGCAACTTACGCAGTGCCAGGTTAGTCCTCCCAAGGATGTTTCCCGATTCAAATTCTTTCTTTCTCCTCACTTTTTGGAGCATGCGTATGTGAATGTTTTTGAATGTTCAATTTTCAAAAGCAGTGTTTGTTGAACTATTTGTGATTATAAGGCATCTTTAAACTCTTCCCCTGTTTTCTTTGGCTGCAAATTTTCGACCTTTTTTCCCAGATATAACTACGGTATTGGTCTTGCACGAAGCCAGTATTTCAATTTCTTTTCGGGTGCTCAATAATGGAAGTTTTGGTTCAAAAGCTTCCATCTTTCAAAATCTCACGCCCTAGTTGCTGCTGCTCAATCACTACACGCAGCTCAGCATATATTGGATTCAGTTTCCGTCGCTTTTCTTCTTCTCTTTCAGTTTGTGCATCGGCAATCAATGAACAAGTAACTGAACCAGCTCTTGACTCCCGTTTTCAGCTGGGCCACTCCACCAGACCCGATTTCCCCATCCTCCACCAGGTATCTATTTTCTTATCTTCAATTTTATTTTCCTAAGGCACTGTCTGTGAATGTCCTAGAACAGTCTAAATATCGTGGGTCTCATTTTTCAATTAATTTAGCGCTACTTTTTTTATCTCTATAATTATAGAATGAATTACAATTCCTTCCCTCAAATAGAAATGGTTTTCATTCTGAAACTCTAAAAATTGATAATGCTAAATCAATAAACTTAAGTTCCTTTAATGCTTAGGAACAAATATGTTACTGTAAAATTGGTTTCCTGAATTATATACCATTTGTAATCAATCTTTAGTGCCATCGCCTAATTCAAGCCAATCTGTAATGCAATTGCTGAGAAATGACCATTAAAATTAAGCCCCTTAACTATTCATGTATGGTTGATAATTCCCCCCCCCCCCCCCCAAAATTGCTTTTCATATAAAATGCTCAATATTTGGTTCTAATGTCAATTCGTAGGGCCCCGTTTGCTTGGACTAAAGAAGGCATTTTATAAAAATAAAAGTTGTTTTATGTTTGGATACAGTAATTAAAAAAGACTTTTGAAACAGAAAATGAAATAACATTTTCTTTCATCTATCAACTTTTCTTTAGGAAGAAAGCTATAAATTTTGACTTCCTCCAAAAGAAGAAAAACTCATTATTTTTTAAAAGGAGAAGTCGAAACAAACACTTTGTTTTTTTGTAAAAATGACTTATTTTTTGAAAAAAAAAGTACTTATTCTCAAAATCCATACAAACCGGGCTTTACGGGAAAAAAGGCATTTCATATGTTGTTCTGGTACACTTTATGAAGTGCTGATACTTGAACTCAATTTACAGGAGGTCAATGGCTCAAAACTTGTTTACTTAGACAATGCAGCAACTTCTCAGAAGCCCACGATGGTCTTGAAGACCTTGCAAAATTATTATGAATCTTACAATTCAAATGTGCATCGTGGCATTCATTTCTTGAGGTGCTTATTGCATAATAATTTTAACTATATATGTAATTTGGTGACACTTAAATCTAATATTATTTCTTCCATAAAAGAATTCATTTATCCCTTCTGACATGTATTGTAAGGTGGATGACCAGACACTGCTACCATGCCTTTCAAAACGTCTTTTTTTCCCTATTATGTAATTGCTTAAACGGTTAGTTACTTTATAATGCATAATCATTTCTTATGGATATAGTGTAAAGGCCACGGATGAGTATGAATTGGCTAGAAGGAAGGTCGCTGCTTTTATAAATGCTTCAGATTCCAGAGAGATTGTTTTTACAAGAAATGCTACTGAAGCCATCAATCTAGTAGCTTATTCTTGGGGCTTGTCAAATTTAAAACCAGAAGATGAGGTATTTTATCCTAGATTAATATTTTGATGAACCTCAACTCACTTCTCTGTTCAACTAAATCCGAGATTATCTTCTGCATTTTTTTTAAGATTTGGAGAGAGAGGATCGGAGTTTTATTTGGATGTTAGCAAGAGTGTTTAATATAGACATTTAATAGCCAGGAAAAGAAGACACTTATTTGGATCTTAGCATTGAGGTTTTTCTGTTCTTCTCACTCCCATTATCTCCAACTTATCTTCAAAATCTTCAACTTTATATAGGAGAATGCTTTATTGTCTGTTTATACCTCTGTTTTATAGTTACTTCCAGAATCCTTATGACATGTCCAGTCAGAGATAATATGCTCAAGCAGTATGCAAAGTGGATTTATCATTTGATTTTGGAGATTGGGATTGGTCATGCATATACTGCCAATAGAGGAAAGTAAAACAGAAAGTTGATGATTGCTGTATTACCCTACTGCCAGAAGGTGATGGGGATTGGTTTTGGCAAGTGTAGCTCAGTTTCCTATTCATTCTGTCACCTTGTTCTCCTCCTTAATTTTACAGAAAGGAATATATATAATGAGAAAATTTGTGGAATTCTTCTGCAGTAGTTACTGAAAACTCATATTTCTATAACTGATTTAGCAATTTCAACCTCAGCTTTTCCTGAAACAGGTCATCCTTGGAGTTTCATGCTTAAGCAGTTTAGAATGGTGAAAGATAAAGAATCACATAAACTAATTTTATCTGTGTACATAAGACGTATAGGATTGTGTGATGCATGGTATTTGCAGAAGAAGTAAACAGCATGGCTGAAACTGACGTTTAAAAGCCCCTTTCTGACAAGGAAAAAATAATTGATTGCTGTTTGTGAAAATCTTGATTCTTGAATTTCTACAAAATGACAAGAATACAAATTCTATTCTGGCTTCAGAACATTGCAACATTTGGATAATCTACCTTCTGCGATGTTTTTGTTACATTTTCATTAGCATTTTCTTCTTTTACCCCCATCTATTCGTTTGAAAATAAGTTCTCCTTCATATCAGCATTGGATTTCAGGTATTAAAACATTTTTGTGAGTTTTTTGGTTCATCTCATCTCATGGAATGAATCTTAAATGTGGATGATGATGTTCTTTAATTATATTTTAGAGTCTAGACCTTACATCACAAAAACATTCTCGCAGATCATACTTACGGTTGCTGAACATCATAGTGCCATTGTTCCTTGGCAACTTGTAGCTCAAAAAGTTGGGGCTGTTTTGAAATTTGTGAATTTAAATCAAGAAGAAACTCCAGATACTGAGAAGTTGAAAGAAATGATCTCAAGGAAGACAAAAATAGTAGTTGTTCATCATGTTTCGAATGTACTTGGTATGTTTCTCATTTTGATTCATCACTTTGATGATTCCTATCTTCTTAATGATAATTTGAGTTGAGGCTGTCAAAGATCATGTGCCTCTTGGGTTAATTTTGTAGTTTTTAACATCGATGATGTGCTAGTTTATTTGTGGCTTCAATAAATAAATCCCTTAATAAAATTTACAAAAATGTCTCTAGCTTAAACCTCTCCTTGTCTTGTCTTCTTTCTGGATATTTAACTAAGCTCTACTGCCACATAGGGTCATGGAATGTTTACCTACCTTAAATTTATACAGTTCTACAAACTGACCTTATGATAAACGTTCTAAGATTTGATAAACATTTAAATGTTTTTCCACCTTGGCTGTAAACCCTTTTTGCTAATTGAACGATCAATTTCTTTATATGAGAAGTATCAAAATTGGCTTTAGATAAGCTTTTGATATCTTTATGGAAGAACTTGAAGGAATAATATTCTAAAAATTCTAGTGTTGAACTTTTCAAAGTAGATTATGTTTGTCTTGTGTGTATCCATTTTCTCCTTTAGATTTTCTCTTCAAAAGATACGTGTCAGCTTATGTGTCTAAATTCTGTGTGTGATATTGTATTTGTTTTCATGTAGCCTCTGTCTTATCTGTTGTTTTACATGGTTATGATCCTAAGAAAAGTCATCCTTAACTTATGTTTGTTTCTTTGATTTAGAATGCTTTTGAAAATTTTATTTTTCACAATGATTCTACTTGGGGCTCATCTTTAGAATTTAGCTATCAAATGAAAATTTCTTGCATATTTTTTGTATCATCTTTTGGGTTTCTGTACTTCTTGTAAAGGAGTAAGTCTACAGTACTACGGTCGGACTGTGCTAATGCCGGTGTGGTCACACCATGTGGCACTTCCTTTGCACAAAGCACCACGTGGTGCAATCACACCGACAGCAGTGTGGTGCGATCGCACCGGCACAGTGCGACTGTAGTGCTTAAGTTTTTCCGCTTGTAAAGATATTGCCCTTGGGTGCTTGATGTTTGGGCAAAGGTTCTTGTAGATACTTGTCAAAGTGTTTGTGTGCATCTGACTAAGCTATCTTGCCATGTAAGAGCTTTGACTGGCATTGTGGAAGTATACTAATCTACAAACTGTAGTTAACTAATAAATGAAAATGAGTTTGAACTTTTGACTTCTTTTTAGTATTTGACTAGTTTCTTCACATAGCAAGTTTCAATGGATTGTAGGTAAGTATTTGATATCCTTTCTAGGATGATGCTTTAGAACTTCTATTATCGGTGTAGAACTTTGAAAAGTTGGTAAGATTTACTGTTTGCCTTCAAGAAACTCTCCTCGCCTTAAGGTTTTAGTCTCAGGAAAGATAAATGACCAACTTGTCAAAATGCTTCATGGGTGATTGTACTAGTTGTCATGTGTCCACTTTTATATCTCCTTGTCCACATATATTAGATTCTTAGGACAGTTATTCTTGAATTTGGTGTTTAAATTAATATTTATAAATTTTATAAAGTTCTTTGACATAGGGCAGATGCAAGGTTGGGCTTTGTTAAAAAACTGATATAGGTCAGGAATGAACTAAGATTTCAAAGGGCAGGGTTGGGGTTTTATGATGGACTGATGATAGGAAACTATTGAAAGTGTCTTAGGTTGTGTTGGGTATCTTGGCTTTTTAACAAATTCATGCAGAATTCCTAAATATGATGGTTATTTTATAAGATGCCTATGTTTGCTATGCCGTTATCTTCTTTTAATATGGCATGTGAAAATTTCTTTTCAGGCATCAAATCTTTGTGTTCTTGGGTAAATATACATCTCAAAAAGAAGGGGAAAAAATCTAATTATAGATACCTTAAAATTGTGATATCTGAACCCTTTGTATACAATAAATTTATGGTTGGACAACCAAACATAAATATTGCTCGAGCCTATTTGTTTATTGTTAGGCTGTTAGTACTTAGCAGTACCTGCAATACTAGATTTAATGGTCTGAAGGGTATGAGGGTAGATTCAAGTAAGAAAAAACTCGGGAAATGGAAGTAAGCAATTTTAATTATCTGGCTAGAAAACAAGCATGCACAGGGCTTTAGATTGAAGAAAACATGTTAGATATTGAAGAGAAAAAATAACCTAGGTGTCACGCCTGCTTTTCCTTAGGCATCACACCTAGGGTTTAATTACATTACACTAATAAGAGGGAGCAAACTTGCTTAAGAAAAGTCATAAACTGATCAAAGATAACATAACATCCATATAAATAGGCTTGCAAAAAATTATCCTGTAAGGATTTGCACTCAAGTCCTAATCTGATGAGGGTTGAACCTTCTATTAATCTGTTTATGTAAGACCTAGACATTAAAGTAAGACCTTCAAACATATAATCTTTGCCCTCATATGAATCATCACAACAGCCTTCTATCAAAGCTCTCTTTCCAAGCTTTTGTCTGTGTGAATCTTAATATCTGCAATGATTCTCCTTGTTGCTTACTTTTTGGATTTAGGGCTGAAATGAGTGAGAATTTATGTATTTGTACACTGCTTTTCTCTAGGTTCCGTCCTTCCTGTTAAAGATATTGCACAATGGGCACATGATGTTGGAGCAAAAGTTCTTGTAGATGCCTGTCAGAGTGTTCCACACATGATGGTTGATGTCCAGAGCCTTAATGTTGATTTTCTTGTTGTTTCTTCTCACAAGGTAAGGTTGTTCACATATGTTCAAGTTCTTAATATTTTTGGATCATTGTAATAAGTTGAGGAATGCATATTTCAGATGTGTGGGCCTACAGGCATTGGATTCTTATATGGTGAAAGAGATCTCTTGTCCACAATGCCTCCATTTTTAGGTAAGTTGTTAGTTATGGTATTGTCCTTACATCTCTCCATCAAATGGGAACAAATATCTGAAAACAGATAAATCCTTTTCGTTTTGGGAAATGGATACAAGCTAATTCAATTGTTGGCAATCTCTTCCTTTACTTTTTCTAGGTGGTGGGGAAATGATTTCTGATGTATATCTTGATCATTCAACTTATGCTGAACCTCCATCCAGGTTTGTGAACTTGTTTTTGCTTTGACCTAATTTATCTTAGAGATAATGCATGGATAGGAATTAAGAGCACTGGCCACTTTATTGCTTTGCATTAGTGCATGCATAGTAGTTGCTTTGCTTATGGCGTTAAAATGGACCCAGTTCTACTCCCAGTTTCACCTTGACTTGGAAATATCCTCTTAAGTAGCTTGAAGTTGTGATTCTTCTCTAAGAATCTGAGTCTCCTGAATTTCATTTGTAACGGAGCAATACATGTGGGATTCAAATTTGAAAGTTGAAAAGGATAAACACATAATATTTATAAGAGGTTATGAGTGTAGGAAGAAATTCCAAGATTTCTCTAGTCATCTTGGCATCTGTGCTTTCTAGGGGTTTATCTTCAACTCATTTGCTTTCCCTTGCTAGTCTCAACTAACTCATTTCACACCACTTGCCTCTTTATGCTAACCTTTTGTGATATGGTGTTATGTATTGATATTTTGAAACCCGTAGCATTAGGTAACCTGAAAAGTGATTGGGTCAAGTGTTTTAAGTTATTGTCGTTAATATATAGCAGTCAAGTGATAGAAAATATTTTCAACTTTTGATACTTAGATGGAGATTGATATTCTCATGGTCTTTTTCCTTACAAACTTTGGATAGAATCATTAATTGTCCTAATCACACTTTTCCCCTCCCTTTTTTGGCGAGTTCTTCAAGTCATCTGCATCTCATGATTTGAGCCATTCTAACTGTACTAGATTTGAGGCTGGAACACCGGCAATTGGGGAAACAATTGGTTTAGGGGCAGCAATTGATTACTTATCTGGAATTGGTATGCAGAAGATACATGATTATGAGGTGAGTTGAACTTAAATCTGATCAATAATGCTATTTTATAATTCAGAAAAAGTGTGATTTACAACTTATGAACCTTAATGAGAAAAAAAGGAGAACTTATGAAACCTTTTGAAGCATGTGTCAATTTCATTGCTGCATTATTATTGAATCTGCCAAAAAAATATAATAATAATAATAGTAGTAATAATTATAATAATAAGATGAGCAACATGCAGCATAATAAGTTCAGTGTTTTTGTTAATTCTTTTAGCATGGTTACGCTTCTGGTGCTTATATGTTAAATTACTTAGTTGTACTTCCGTAGAAATTATTATACATGATATTAAGTCATTCAATTTTACACTTCCCATGGAAAATAGTATATTGAATTAACTATTCTTTGATGTGTTCGTTAGTAAGCTTCAAAAAGAAAACAAATAAACTAACTATATAAAAACAGAAAGTGGTGCCATTTCTTCCTGTGTTTGTCCAAAACACAAGCCCCCTGCACAAATGCCATACCTGAGCTGCACCATAGATGCTGTTGCATCTTTTTGAAGATAATTTACTTTTTCTTAATTATATATACCCATTTCATTTGCCATATGAATCATCTTTGAATATTTGGGAGCTCAATTTGCTTACAGTGGTAGTAAACCCTGAACTTGATGAACTGCTTTGCACATTTATGCTGTCCATTCACTTTCAACTATGTGATCCAGAGCCTACCATTTATCTAATTTTATGTTCTGGTATAGTTAATATTACATTTAAAATCAAGATTTTACTTTATCTCTAGGAACCCATAATATAAATGAAAAAAGAGAAGATTTATTGTAGAATCAAAAGCATTTTTCATATTAGTTTTAAAGCCAGATTCTTATGATGATTGATATTTGTCATAGAAAATTTTTGAATCTTCTAGAATTGTGTTTTACACTTACTTCATGATTAGAACTTCGAAATTTGAACTAAAATACCAAGATCATTTTTTTCTTGTTTGCCTATCAATAATTCTATTTTTCTATACTTTGATCACATCAATTTACTCTTGGTATGAAATGTGTTATTTTTACAGATAGAGCTGGGTAGATATCTGTATGAAAGCCTTCTTTCTGTCCCAAATATTCGCATCTACGGACCAGCACCTTCAGAAAAAGTCCAACGAGCTGCTCTTTGTTCTTTCAATGTTGAAAATTTGCACCCCACTGATCTTGCAACATTTTTGGACCAACAGGTATAAGGATAAAATACTGTCCCTGTGTTAGATAAAAAGCTATGAAGCATGGACACTTCAATAAAACAACAAAAAGAGTTGTGTTCATGTGTTGGGCATTAGACAGGGTGGGCGAACCCGGGCCGAATTCAGACCAGGCTCACCGTTATAATAACATAGATTGCTTGAGTCTAAATCCAGCCCTGTTTAAGAATTTCATACCCAACTAGCTTGGCCTGGTTTTGTTTAATAATATTTTTAATATAAAATAAAAAAAATTTATATTTAATATATATTATATGTTATGACATATTTTATCTCACTTTATTTAGAGATTTAAAATTTTTTTATCAACAAAATAAATACAACATATAATATATTATGAATTTATTTCTTTTTTCTTTCTGTTATGTATAAGGTCAGACCACCAGTTTGTATATTTTTAAGCCCAAACTTGGCTAAATAAGCTCAAATGTCTGTCCAAGCTTGGTCCTTAGACTATAAAGTCTAAGTTTGGATTTTTCAAGGTTAGACCCAAGTGATTCAACAAGCTGGGTGTTAAATGCCCACCCATAGACACAATGCAATACTTTAAATTTCATATGGACACTTTAGATTTTACCGTGTTACAGTATCTGTGTTCCTATCAGTATTTATGCTCGTTAGATAAATGAAATAAAAACCTTAATCTAGCAAATTTGATTGGTGTAGTTGTTATATATATATATATATAGTGGGAAATATCCTTGTCTTGAAATACAACTGATACATGTATATGATTTCAGCATGGAGTGGCTATCAGATCAGGTCACCATTGTGCCCAACCCCTCCATCGCCATTTAGGAATCAGTGCAAGTGCAAGGGCTAGTCTCTACTTCTATAACACTAAGGAGGATGTGGATAACTTTATCCGGGCCCTTAATGACACGGTCAACTTCTTCAACTCATTCAAGTAGTCTGATTATATTTTCCTGTAAATTAGATTGATACTACACATTACTATCTTTTGCATATTCTTCATCAAGTTAAAGGTGGATTTGTGTCCATTTTTACTTTAGAATTTGAATGGAAATCAATTGATGTATAGTTTGGTCCAATTCAGCTTTTTGCTTCTTTCTTGTACCTTGATATGCTAAGAGCTTATTTGGTCTTGCTGCAAATTTTTTGTTTTGTTTTGGTTTAGTTATATTTTTGTGCTTCTTAATTGTATTCTAAACAATATGATCTTTTTAGTTTCATCAAAATTATAGTTTTGGTTTCTCAAAATGAAATTAGGAGGATCATTTTATTCATGATAAAATTAGGAACCAAAATTATAATTTTGACAAATTAAAAGAACTAAAATACAATTAAATTTTTTTTATAGTAGTGTAACAAAGAAATAGTTTAACAGTGTTTTTAGTAATATTATTAATGTCAGAGATAATATTTGTATTTTTTTTATTTGAGTGACAGTATTTGTCTATAATTATAATTCTTGCTTTGGATAATGTTTATGATAATTTTCAATTCCCTGATTCTCTCTTGCATTAGAAAAAATGGATTATACTGTCATTTAAAGATAATCTTTTGTGTTGACCAACCATAGACAAAAAGCTAAAACAAAAATATTTCTTTCTCATTTGCAACATGGTCAAACTGGTATTAATATTATATTATTTTGTATAAATTAATATTTTAATTTTTGAAATTTTTTTTAGTAATATTATTATTATAACAATTTTTTTAAAAGTATTATAACAAAGAAGCATGTTAGTATTTAATCAAATATTTGAGTAAATGCTTTTGCTCATATTATTTGATTGATGGTGTTTTTGTTCAAGAGTGTGAAAATTGTGTTATATAATTTGTGAATGAAATTTGTATTCTCTCTCGATCTCGATCATAGATTAACCTAATCTCGGTTAATTAAGTCCATAATAAACCAAACTCATTTTCAATATATTAGAAGGTCAAATCAAAATGCATGAACTTAACTGGTAAGAAAAATATACTTGGCACCATTGACTATTTATTTGGTACTTAGATAAATTCTTTGCGTTTAGTTAGGATTTTAATTCTCTATATTAATTATTATTTGATAATATAAGTTTGAAGAAATTGGCCTGCAATTCTTTATTCTAAGAAAACAAAGGCTTATTTTCAGGATAAAAAAACTTATCCAATTAATCCTAAAACATTGCACATGTTAAAGAGTGTGAAAGATTGTGATTCAAGTATAAAGAATATATAATTAAAAATATTGTTTCAATTCCTAAACAATGATTCTTAATATCCCTGAAGATTTTGCAAATATTAAGGAAGAAATTCATTAGATACTGAAACCTTGGAAAGAAAGAAGGATTATTATTTATATTTATGTTATATGAATTTCGTTATATTTGTTTGTTCAGTAATACTAATTCATGAGAAAGACATCGAAAATAGAGAAATGGAGAATGCATACCAAATAATTAGCGTTTTGTAATTAAGCATATTAATTTCTCGATTAGTTTTCTCTAATCAAATAAGAGGGAAAAATAGGTGGGGATATTATTGCAAAAGAACCATATAATTTCTTAATTAATAAACTTAAAGGAAAATAAAATCGTCAGCAAAATAAAAAGAAAGATGATGAATTAGGGCATAGTTTAAAATAAAATAAAATAAAGCTAAATTGCTAATAATCCTGTTTAACTGAAACATTTTGGGCAAATAACTCTTTCTAGTTTCAGTTTTGATAATTAACCATCAACTTTTAATTATATGTATATAACCCATTCAATTTAAAATGAATAAGTGTTAACTAAGAACTTAATTACATAAAATTGGGAAACAAATTAGGAGATCATAGTCATTATTGAATAAAATTCTATTTCAATTTATCCATTTATTTTTTTATTTCTTAGAGAGTAAAATGGATTACTTATCACATATTTTATAAACTTCAGCAATTAATTTCCTAAATTAAAATCATGATGCTTACTTGTCAAATGATACAGAAGGAATTGTTTATACTTTAGCTTTAGAAGAAACAAGTAGTAAAATATATATAGATGGATACAAATGTTGTTGTAATTTATTGGAACATAATGAAGTTGAAATATTATCTATATAAGTAAAATGAGAGTTTCTCTTAAATATCCCATATCATATACTTTCATATTACTTTTTCAAATAATATGTGAAGTATGATGTTTTAATTTCCCATTATTTCATATTGTTTTCTCTCCAAATATTTTGCTCATCATTTCTATTATAATCTAAGCTTTATGAATTGACCCTCTCTCTCTCTCTCTCTCTCTCTCGTTTTACTTTAAATTAGTTCATTTTAAGAAGAAGAAGAAGAAGTATATATATAGTGGGGTTAGACTGCTAGATCAAAATGTATATATTATAGTGGGATTAGACTAACACTATTTCTATATGATCATTTTATTTTTATTTTAAGAAACTATAGGTAGTTAAAATTTTAAATAATTAAATATTTATTTAAAAAGTAAATTGATATGCACCTTAGTGAGTTAGTGCATGTCAAGACATTAGTCACATAAGCTGCATAAGATAATATTGTATTATATTGTAGAATATAATTTTATTATGTGTTTGTTGATGAACCATATAAGATTGAATTGGATAAAAGTTTGACTAATT
>JASKGM010000007.1:8330310-8347546 GCA_034509205.1 Ceratonia siliqua
TATTATTATGCATAAACATGATATTATTGTTAATTTTAAAAATTATTTAAACATATGATATTAGGTAGAAATTCATATATTTTATATTTTATATTTTATGTGTTTTTCAAATTATAAGAACTGTATTAAATGTTAATATTGTTTTTAAAAAATTATTTAATTTATAATTTTACATACTCTAAATATTTTTTTAATTATTTAATTAAACAATTTATTACTTATATATAATTTATAATAATTTTTTATCATTATTTTTTTAAATAAGATCTTAAAAACACTAATTTTTTTATGTCACCTAATAAATAATTTTAAAACTTCATAACATTTTCATTTAAAATTTTAATAACAAATAATTTAATATATTGTTGGTAATTAGATTAACTGAGATTTTTAATTAAGTAACTATAAGAGTCTCTTTATTTTTTGTCATAATAAGATACCTTTTTCTTTTCTTTTTTATAGAAATAACAGTCCTTTTCAGTACTTAAAGTAGGATTAATATGAGTGTCGGGCTGGCCGTTTTAAACTAAAAAAATATGTTCAGAATCCTTTTTAGCTTGCCCGATTGGTCAGCTATTTTTTGTTAGATTAACACTTTTTAAGTTTGTTTTATAGGTAAAGTAAGGATAATAATTTAATAATTACATTAAATTTATTAAAATAAATATAATTATATAGGATTATAATAAATTAATAATATTTTATTGTGTATAAAAATTTTAGATTTAATTGTTATAAAAAAATTTATAAAATATACGCCCCGTATTAAATTAATGGATAAAAATCACATATATGCCGGTAAATAAGATTTATGCGCGTGGAAAAGCAAAAGCCCTATATTTCGAGTCCCGACCCCAAGCCGCCAAAGAACAGAGACGCCTCCTTTCAATCCATTACCCCTTCGGCTTCGACCACTTTTTCGTGGCGACGTTATTTATCTTAAATTCACAATATTCATAACCGTGTGCCTTTACCGTGTTTGGTTACTGAGAAAAAGTGGGAGAACAATTCGATCTCGTCCTTCCTTTTGTCTCCCTTTTTATCGATCCCCTGAGAAGTTGCAATAATCAACCCGATTTCGTCTTCCATAAAAATTTGCGTAGACTGAAATTTGGTATCCGTATTTTTTGTTTGAAAAGGGAGGCATAAATCTCAACTATCCGTTGTTGAAAATTGAGGGTTTATTGGCTGATTTTTGGTTTTGATTGAGGGAATCGAATTGCGTGGCGTGTAGCATGTATTGAAGGGTTTGGTCCTCGATTTGGTTTTGGGTACTGGGACTCTGTATTTTTAGGTCTTTATAAGATTCGTCACTTTATCCAAACTAACTTTGATGGCTGATCGAAATTTGGCGGTTGTGAAGCCGGTTTGGATGAAGCATGCTGAGGAGGCGAAGCTCAAGAGTGAGGCTGAGAAAGATGCGGCAGCGAAAGCTGCTTTTGAAGCTACATTCAAAGGTGTTGATAAAAGTCGGGAAAGGGAAACTGTTCAATCGGACAGTGAATCCGAAGAAGCTGAGGACTTGGCAAAAAAACCTATCGGGCCCGTGGATCCTGCAAAGTGCACGGCAGCCGGAACTGGGATTGCGGGTGGAACAGCTTGTGCTCCATCATCATTTATGGTGGTGACCAAGGATGCTGACGGGAGAAAGATTTCCACCGGTGGGGCCCAGGTCAAGGTCAAAGTGTCACCGGGATTGGGTGTTGGAGGGTCGGAGCAAGAGGGGATTGTCAAGGATATGGGTGACGGAACATATACAGTTACTTATGTGGTGCCCAAAAGAGGGAACTATATGGTCAGTGTTGAGTGTAATGGCAAGCCAATTATGGGTAGTCCATTCCCCGTGTTTTTCAGTGCAGGTATCTATGGTTACAACTTACTCCAACCTCGCCCCCCCTAAAACATTATGTGCATGAGTTAAGTCATTCCTGTTAAGCTGGTCTACTTAAGCATGATTTCTACTTTTTATAGAGGTTGATAGAAATTGGGAATCCACATATGCGTGGTTCGTGCGTTTAAACACATATAAAATGATGAGAAGGAACACAATAGTCCAAATAAAATTGATAATTTTGCAACAGAAACAGAAGATTGAAGATTTTTCATATAGATGGGAAAAAATGTCTTAAATTTGGGTAACAAGTATTGCTTTACCCTTCAGCTTTAATCATACTTGAATTGTGTCTCTATTTGCTTTTAGCAGCTCATATTTTTTTTAGGGACAAAAGAAGACTCCTTTGCTGCGCATTTAGGTTTGTAATTTTCTTCACGCTTGCCAATTTTATGGACTTTTTATTTGTTTTCTTCTAGGTAATAATAGTGGAGGGCTGCTGGGTTTAGCTCCTGCATCCACATTTCCTAATCTAGTTAACCAAACCATGCCCAACATGCCAAATTACTCCGGATCTGTTTCAGGGGCGTTTCCAGGATTATTGGGAATGATTCCAGGTGTTGTTGCTGGGGCTTCTGGAGGTGCTATTTTGCCAGGAATAGGGGCATCTCTCGGGGAAGTTTGTCGAGATTATCTCAATGGACGATGTGCAATAACCGATTGTAAGTTGAATCACCCACCTCATAATTTGCTAATGACTGCTTTAGCTGCAACAACCTCCATGGGAACTCTTAGCCAAGCTCCTATGGCACCTTCTGCTGCTGCAATGGCTGCTGCTCAGGCCATAGTCGCTGCCCAAGCCCTCCAAGCCCATGCAGCTCAGGTGCAAGCTCAGTCGGTAAAAGATTCTGCCGGTATGCTTTATCTTTGACATTAAATGTCCTTTCTTTTTGTTTGTTTTTTGTTAATAGTTTTCTGCATTTTTCATAATTGATGTTTCTCTTAATATTTAGGTTCACCTGAAAAAGCTGGGAAGGCTGATGCATTGAAGAAAACTCTTCAAGTTAGCAATCTTAGCCCACTTCTCACAGTGGATCAACTAAAACAGCTCTTTGCCTTCTGTGGCACTGTTGTAGAATGTACAATCACTGATTCAAAGCATTTTGCTTATATAGAATATTCAAAACCTGAAGAAGCAACTGCTGCTCTGGCATTAAATAACATTGATGTTGGGGGACGCCCTTTGAATGTTGAGATGGCAAAATCACTTCCTCAGAAACCATCTCTTTTGAATTCTTCGTTGGCTTCATCTTCCCTTCCTTTGATGATGCAGCAAGCTGTTGCAATGCAACAGATGCAATTCCAGCAAGCATTGCTTATGCAACAAACTATGACTGCACAGCAGGCAGCTAACCGAGCTGCGACCATGAAATCTGCCACAGAGTTAGCAGCAGCCCGAGCTGCAGAAATAAGTAAAAAATTGAAAGCGGATGGACCTGAAAGTGAAGAGAAAGAGACAAAACAGAAATCTAGGTCTGTTTATTTTGTCAATTTTTTTAAGGAGAACATATTCTACTGGTGCTTTTTGTCCAATTTCTTGCAGAATTTCATATTGTTGCTAACTGTTCAATTTTTTATACGCATTGTGTTCTACATGAGCATCATGAACTCTGTTTATGTGATGTTTGAAATTTATAAGCTTGAGAAGCAACAAATTGAGCAAGCCATATATGTTGCCTATTACAAGGCTCTGCCATGATGTTGATCTAGTGTTCAAATTATGTTTCTTTTTTAAAAATAATGGAGTGCTCAAATTATGTTGTGTGTGTATTTCTTTCTTTTCTTTTCTTTGTTTTTTTTTTTTTTTTGGTGCTGGTGGTGTGGGTTGAAGGGAGTGCAATAATATTTTATGACCTTGCCATTGTTTCTGTTTTATATTTTGATGACAATCACACTTTGGATCCCCTTTTTGTTTTTATAGAATTTACTCCACATTTGCTTCTAATAAAGGAGAAGCTAGCAGTTTTAATGTGCCAATGCTTGAGACTAAGTACTACAATATAAAATACTGTTAATGTCAAGATAATGTAGAATAGTAAATTAATAGCTTAAAATGTTGAGATAACCAGATAATATAAGAAGTGTTAAATAAACCACATTACACGGAGTTGGAAGAAGCTTGCTTCTTTTTCCATATAAGCCCCACTGTTTTTCAAAGTTTTGTACTTATGGCCAAGGTTGTCAAGATTGCTTGTTTACTTGTAAGGATCTTACCACCTAAAAATGATCCCAATCTTGTTGAGGATTGTTTTCTTCTGGGATCACTTTAGGATCGCAATCAAGATCATACGTAGGATCTAATGATCCTGTGTGATCCTGGAAGATGCTGAAAATCCCCCTTTTTTTTTTCTTTCCACCAAGCAAATGGTGCTTTCTGGCTTCTGGTTGTGCAAGAAATCTCAATCTAAGCTTGCTTCTCCCTAAACGTCCGTCTCACTCAGACAAGGAGATGAGAGAAATCTCACCTTGACATGATTTTCGAAGCCCCCATTTGAACTTCCATTGCAGAGGTTGACATTGAAGCTTTCTTTGCAGCAGTGTCTGAAGTAGACTTTGGGGTTCCTCAGTATTACTGTCTATAATCTTAATTTTCTTAGTTCTTGCAATTTTGTTGCTATCATAGCTTCTTTTTTTTTTGGTTAAATGGAATCTGGTGTATCTACTGGTACAAGGTCAGGGTGAGAGTGTTCTTAATGAATGTTAAAATTGTGATATTATTACGTTTATTTGTAAATTATATATATATAAATTGGTAGGATATTACGAATCTATCTTTTTTATCCCTTGATTGATCCTATGTAAGATCTCTGTCTTGACAACCTTGCTTATAGCCTTGGATGAGTTAATGTGCTATTGCTGGTTGAGTGAAAAACTGCCTGGGTTGAATGGTATGATTAAAAGCCCAGGGTTTGACTGGATTCTGACTGGGTCAGTTGTAATGATGATCATGATCATGATCATGAAAATAATAATAATTATTATAATAATAACATCCAATTAGAGAACTGACCTGGGTAGGTGGCTGGTTCACCCGTTCGTTGATCCAACTGCCTGGGCCGGTCTAGGTCTTGTAACTATGAGTGGGAGTACAAAATCACTTATTCTTGCACTGCAAAGCTGCTATAAGGAGTTGTGGGGTGGCTGGGGCCTCATGCCCTGCAACACTTTCGGAGGCTATACTGGATGGAACAGCAATAGAAGAGGAGGGTTGCAAGGTGCTGAGTCTGCTCTATTTTGTGACTAAAACAGGAGATTTTCAAGGGAGAAGTTATGGTTTACACCTGCTCTATAATGCTTCTTCCTTTTCAGTTTGTATAGATGGGCAGGTTTTAAGTTTTGCCAAGGCAAAGGGTGTCTTGTGTAGATCTGTTGGAGTTAATAGCAGAGTCCTGGTTGTTTCTCAGCATTGCAAAAGTCAACTTCGTGGTATCTGAAATTGAAATGGACATATAGGGCCTGTTCGGATCTTCTTTAAAAATAATGACTTTTATAGAATAAGAAGTTGATTATGAAAAAATAAGGTATTTTTTCAGAAGGAGATACTATTTTACCTTCAAATGTAGTAATAAAAAAAATTTTTTATTTCAACTTCTGTCAATCTCCTTAACTGAAGAAGTCAAAAAATTTACCTTCTCCTTAAAGTTAAAAAACTCCTTTATTTCAACTTCTCCTTTTAAAAAAATGAGATACGAACAGTTCAAGGTTTATCAAAATAACTTTTTTTTTGAAAAAAATGCCTTCTTCCCAAAATTAAGGAGATGCGGACGGGGCCATAGATGCCAAGCAAAGCTTATCAGCTTTAGTAAAGTAGAATTTTTGCATGATGTAGTTTGGGAACAAGACCTCACTTAAAACCAAAGATTGTATAACTAGACCTAGGATTAAACCCAATGACTGTTTGATTAAGCCTCATTCTGGCAAAAGGTACAAAATATATGTGAACTGGATACTAAAATTTAATGAGTATATAATTGGGTTCATGACTTAATAACTAATGAGGATAGCTTCCTTGGACAAACAGGACCTCTTGGATCAAAGGTCTCGACCTACAGAGAGTTTGAAATTTTGGAATTAGCCCACAGGTTCTACATTGGAGGTGTTTAGTGTGCATGAGTTAGTGGTTAACTTTCTTGCTAGACATATTATAGGTTTATCAGCTTACTAAGAAGCTAACAAAGTACAGCAAGAATAACAGTCAAAGTAAGAAGGCATACACTGAATCCTGAAAATTTGGGGCTTGCCAAATTATTTTTATTTTAGATTAACGGTTTTTCTATGTTGGGCAAAAGGGAACATACTGTTGGTGTCATGGTATGTTGGCACATCTAATAGTGATAATGGTGTTTTAATGTACTTGCTGGTTGAGTTCGTTATGTAAAAGTTTCCTTTTTGTGTTGTGACAACATTGTGCTTTTGTGAAATATAGATACTTTTATATATTTGTCATCCATTGTCATGTTTAACTCTTTTACAAAGTTCTCTCTAAATCTGGAAAATGCAATTTTGCAGATCTCCTTCCTCCTCTCGTGGAAAATCCCGATCAAAGTCAAGATCTCCAATCAATTACCGGAGAAGGAGGAAGTCTCGTTCTTACTCACCTTCTCGCTATTCAAAGGATCATAGGTCTAGGTCACCATTGAGGTCTCTTCATCATTCCATCCATGAAAGGGAACGGAGGTTGTATAGAGACATTAGGGGAAATAGTGATAGAAACAGAAGACGGGCTTCAGATAGATCACTTGATCATCATTCATCTATTTCAAGAAGAAACAGGAGTCGAAGTGTGAGCCCGCGTACAAGGAAATCATATAGAGTTGATTCTGTTTCTCCAAAACATCACAGAGAAAGTTCACCACATAGAGGAAGGAAGTCATCACGTGCTAGTCCTGGCTCTCCAAGTCATCACAGAGGAAGTAGGTCATCTCCAAAAATTGAGGATGAGACCAAACTAAGAAACAGAAGGCGCTCCAGGTCAAGATCTACAGAGGATAAGCTTCACTATAGTGACAAAACAGATGAATTCTTGGATGGAAAATCTAAACATAGAGAGAGAAGGGAGTCCTGGTTAGTTTCTGTGGAAGGGAGGCCTCACAAAAGAAGCCGGTCATCCCCAAGAAGAGTGGATGAAAGTAGATCCAAGCACAGAAGGCGGTCCAGGTCAAATTCTGTGGATGATAAGCACCACTCTCCAGAGAAGGTGGATGAAAACAGAAATCGAAGGTCAAGGCATCGTGTGAAAAGGCGCTCCAGATCTAGATCTTTGGAAAATAGGATTCAAACTGATGAAAGAGATGGTGAAAGCCGAAATGAAAAGCCAAAACACCATGATGCTAAAAGGTCTAGGTCAAAATCTGTTGAAGGAAAGCATCGCTCTAAGGATAAATCAGGTGAAATCAAAGATAAGAAATCAAGGCATCATGATAGAAGGCGTTCAAGGTCATTATCAGTAGAGCGCAAGCATGACAAAGGAGGCACATCCCGTGGAAATTTGGATGAGGGCCATTTCAAACACACAGAAGATTTCAGGGCAAAATCTCCAGAGGGCAAGCATCGCTCTTATGGAATTAGAGCTGAAAAATTAGAGCATCAAGAGGAAACACTGTCTAAATCAATATCAGAAAACCATAAGCAATGTGATGGGAGTGGATTATCCCCGGTGAGTCTCAAAGAGTACGAATCAAAAGACATTAGCCAATCTGATTTTGGATCTATGGAAGGTAAGCATCATTTGAACGATGGGGAGAATGCAAATAGTGATGAAAATTCAAAATTTTATGAAGATGCCATGCAGGAACCAGTTATAAATTTGAAGAACTCAACAAACATTAATGATAATGGAATGTTGATTTCATCAAATAAAAACTGCAACTCGACAGGGCCAACTGAAAATGCAGGAGCAGAAAATAACCCAGGTACGAGAAGTCCTACTGTCAAATGTTGATGTTAACTAAGTGTTGCAAAATCTGATAATTATAATTGATACAGAGGAGCTGTACAGGGAAGGAGTGAGAAGCGAAAAATATTAAGCAGCCTTCTCTTTGTACACCAGGTAATAACTATAAATATATAACAAATTTGATTATACACTTATATGACTTATTGAAGCTCATTTACTTTTTGTGGTTTACAGGAGAGGGCTAACGATGATTTTAAAGATTCAACATGGAATTTGACAATGAATAGCCATGAAAAAAAAAGACCTGTATTATTTTATTAGTGAGTCTGAAGAAGTATTAGGAGGCAGAAGGTAATTTAAGTTTCCTCATAAATACTGAGGAGAGAAGCTTTTTGTCATCCAAGGAGATATGATATCTAGTCACCAGAGTATAATTCTTGTTGAAAAAGCATGACATGGATTATGATTTTCTGTTATTGAAGATTTCTGCACTAGCAATGGTCATGGCCGATGATGAAAGCAAATTTTAGTTTAAGAAGCTCAAGCTTCATGAACAAGTTTTTTCCAAGGAATAAACAGTTGCTTCTTAGGAGAAGCTCAGTTCTCACAGGGGATGCTACCACTGTTTGTTTTGGTCTCCAGAATATTCTCTCCGTTGGCTTTTTATGAATCTCTCTCTCTCTTTCTTTTTTTTCTTTTTTTTTTTTGCAGGTTGTTATGGAACAGATGTCATAGAATTGGTCAGACGGTTGATATTGTTTAAGGTTTCAAGGAGTGTTCAGCTTTTGTGATGACTCATGATCAACCATGCAGCACATATAACATGATTCTTTTACTGCTTGGTTGATGTATGTTGGAATGTTACTTTATTAAGTATATTGTTCTCCGTTTTATTAAAGATAATTTCATTTACAATGTCAGGATCTTGATATTTATTTTATTGATTTTAGAATCTGATGGAATCTAAATATTTATAATTTCATGGCCTTCAGAAATTATAATAGTGAGTAGGGAAACCCTTTTAACAAGTAATCCCCATTTGATGCATCTAAAGCCTTTTGCTGTTATATGTTAAGGTAAACCTTGTACATAAGCTACCTAGTCCACTTTAACTAGTTGGTCTGTCTCGGTATTTTAGGTCAAGATTCTATGCCCTATGGGGAATTTTCTTATTATATGATCATGATGCAAGAATCATTCTTTGATGTGGCTGGCCATAGGATCCCTTTCATTTACTCAAAACAAATGCAGGTTATACACAAGTGAATTCAGTTGGAGCTTTTTGAGGTACAGTTTCGCAGGGTTGATTTTCTCTTTATGTAAATGAAGGTATGCAGTAATAGATTTTGATGCTCTTGATTTAGAGCATATCTGTTTTTCATTCATCAGGTGTTAAGTGGTCAGAGTTGTTGATCTATGTAGTATGCATAACTATGCTTACGCTCAGTATTGTTTGCCAATATTTTTACCATCATGACCTGGTTCCTTATGTTGTCATGGACCTTTTTTTTTTTTCATTTTTATCTTTTTTTCTTCCTAAGAAATTGTCATAATAGGTAAAGCTATCATACAAGGTCAAGTGAAACCAGATGTCGCTGCAATGAGTTACATCATGTTGCGTGTGAGCAAATTGGCTGTTACGCTTTTTACTTAAGTAAATGGTGAAATGCAAATGTTGATTTCAACAGGTAATTCTCCATGAAACTATTAGGTTTGAGTTCTACTACTTGCATACTATAGGAATATTTTTATGTAAATATTCCTCCATTAACTTAATATTGTCAGCCTATTCCATGATTCATTTAGTATTTACGCCGTCCTAGTCAACTAAATGGTTTCTTTTTTCATACACTTGTTTTAATTTTGGGTGCATATTGATGGTTTCAGATTTAGTGTCACCTTAATGATTCCATCACAAGTTTTTGTTTCATTTGAAATTATGTCAAGGAACATGTATTGAATTGTGGCCTTTGCCTTGATTTAATATGACCCTTGTCACTGAGAGAAGCCGGAGAACAAATGGGTTTTCCTTTCCCCTCTTCTTTCGATCACATTTGGGATTGTTTTTTTGGTTTTTTTCATTTTGGCTTATGTCAGTTAATCACATCTGAAACTTTCCCCTTTTTTCTACTCTCTTCTTCTCTCTCTCTGTTTTTTTTCTTTTCTTTTGTTGTTTTTCCTTTTTTGGTTAGGGTAAGCTGTGGATATGATGACCTTGAGAGCAGCTGCAATGAATCTCATCTCCAGATGATTGTGGGAAGTTTGATCTTGGAAATTCTTGTTGTGTTTTTGTTTTCCTTTTCTTTAATTAAATTTTCTATTAACCTTTGCCTCCGGTCACTGAAAAGTGGCAGCCTCTGCCGATTGTATGTTTCTTGAATTGGCAATTAGATTAAGCTTTACCAACAAGATTTTGTTCTTGGCTTGCATAGTTCAATAGAAGAGTGAATTAAGTTAGACAAGTTTGACGGCTAGGAAATGGGGCAGAGTATAAATAACTTTTATAGTTTATTGGCTGATAGAAACCAATGCTCCAGTAGAGAAATTGAAGGAAATTGCTATTGATACTTATGTAAATACTGTCTTGCACAGTACATAAACTACAAATCAGAACACAGTACAAACGTACCAGAAGAAAATACAGCACTCGAACAATACACATCAGAACAATACATAAATTACATAATCACCCAATCTCACTTTCACTCACAGTAGACATTACCATAGACCACACAGAACTTAATATCCTATAGTAAGAATACTAAAACACAGCCCAGCACTTCAAGTGGCCTGAACACTCCCAGTGGCAATTTGAGAAGCTAGGGTCTCCCTCATCCTATTCCCAATCTCTGAATGTCCTTTCTCTGCCCCTCTCCCCCTCTATTTATTCTAGTTTCCTTGCATAATTGTTTGTCCCCCAATCCAAATGCTCCCTCCATAACTGCCTTTCCCCTGTAAACTTCCCCAACTTCCCTGTTAACCACCCGAATCAGATAAGTTCCATCATTACTCCCCCCTCAAAAGTCACGTTGTCCCTAGGATGAGATTGAGAACTCCAGCCAGCAGCTTGGTCATCAACGTGTGTCTTGTGCACTTCTTCCTTAACTATGAGGACATTTAATTGGGGGCTTTTGCAGCGATGTCCAGGACCAAATTTCTCGTCACAACGGAAGCAAAGGCCTTGCTCCCACCAGCAATTAGGCTCCGCATCTGAAAGGTGGCGGAAATTTGAGTTTCCACCATTGGTTCTCCCCTTCCCTCTGTTAAAACTTGACCATGGCCGCCATGTTCTGTTCTGCGCCGTCGTCTGTCCATTACTGAGCATCCAACTGGTCACACCTCCACGTTCACCGTTGTGCCAGGTTTGATCTTGATAAGAGACATCAGGTTAACCCACAATCACAGAGGCCTTATCCGAAATCCCTTTCTGTTGGCTTGAACTGGTTACAGATCAGGTCCCAAAATCATAATAGCCTAGCGTCCCTTCCCTTCGAGCCTTGGTCTAGTCCAACATGTTTTTTTCTTCAATTTTCTAGGCCAAGCACCTCAACTGAATGAGGGTCATGGTTCGCCCAATCTGACTTCTACCCTAACTTATTCACGTAACTCGTCCCGGAAAAGACCCTTAAGCATCTCCTCTAATGCATCAGGCAAAGGAGCCAATAAAGTTCAAAGTTTCTTTTGTAGTCAGCCACTGTTCCTACTTGCTGTAAATCCCTTAATCTCTCATAAGCATCTCTAGTTTGGGACGGCTGGAAGCGTTCAACCACTGCGTCCCGCAATTCGGCCTATGATCTAATAGGCTGTCGACCTTTTAACCACTGAAACCAATTCAGGGCATCCCCTTCAAGACATAGCCACCACATCAGGCTTTTCCTCCTCCTCCACCTCATTAATGTGAAAGTTCCGGTCCAAACGAAATAGCCAACCAGTTGGATCCTCGCCTGAGAATACCGGCATCTCTAATTTCTGGTATCGGGTCACTCTTTCTTCCCTCGGCAAAGGTACTCTTCCATGTGGTGGTCTCCTTTCTCCTTCAATTGACCCACCAATTGAGCCTTCAAGAACACCAGGATTAGGTGCCCTTGACTCAACCGTAAATTCCCTAATATCAACCAAGAATTCCTGCGTAAGCCTTATTTCATGCTTAATTTCACCATTTTCTCTTCTCTGCTCCTCTACGAATTCTCTAAATTTTCAATTTTGCTATCCATCCTTGTAACTACCATTCCCCCTTGACAACCGCTCTAATACCAAAATGATGGAAACCAATGCTCCAATAGAGAAATTGAAGGAAATTGCTTTTGATATTTATGTAAATACTGTCTTGCACAGTAGATAAACTACAGAACCGAACACAGTACAAACGTACCAGAAGAAAATACAGCACTCAAACAATACACATCAGAACAATACATAAATTACATAATCACTCAATCTCACTTTCACTCACTGTAGACATTAGCATAGACCACACAGAACTTAATATCCTACAGTAAGAATACTAAAACACAGCCCAGCACTTCGAATGGCCAGAATACTCCCAGTCTGGCAATTCAAGAAGCCAGGGTCTCCCTCATCCAATTCCCAATCTCTTATGTCCTTTCTCTGCCCCTCTCCCCCTCTATTCTAGTTTCCTTGCATAACTGTTTGTCCCCCAATCCAATTGCTCCCACCATAACTGCCTTTCCCCTGTTAACTTCCCCAACTTCCCTGTTAACCTCCCCAACTAACTTTTTTATGCTTGCCGTGTACTCAATAAGTTAGTGGTTTTGGAGGATATAGTTTTGTCATGAATTTTTGGGGGTGAATGTGAGTAGAAGGGTTATGAGGATACATTTAGGAGTTTGCTGACATGGAAAGAATGTTTGAAAGAATTGTCAAGTTAGGCTTAGAAATCGTTTTTTGTTGTCTATTATCTAAAATGAGCCTTATAATTATCTCGGTTTGTGATTTTTTAATATAAATTCCTGCCTCCACACAATTGTGTGAATTTACGCATATTGCAAGTTTTTTGAACCAGTAGAAGGCTCCTGTAGCGTTTGATGTGGGAAGCTGGAAATTCAGGTTTAGCATATGTAAATGCTTTACTCGCAAAGCATCTTAATCGAGTAATTAACTACATGGAGCCAGTTCTTGGTTTAGTAATTGAAAATTATTTTTTTTAATGTTTAGAGAATCCCCTTGGGGAGATCCATTGCATTGCCCAGTTTATTCCTTTTGTATTAGTTTGACTTGTGTAGCGTGGAAAGACTTGTGTAGGTATTGTTCATTAGTTGAATCTGAATGAAAATTATTGTGGTGGGATTCGATGGAACAGTCCGTTTTGAGTTTATGATTTCTATCTTGGGACTAGCTTTAGGTGGGCTACTGCAAACCAACTACCCTTTTTCTTTATATGTGAGGTCGTTTGTTTAATTTCCGGGTCCAAGGTTGAATGAAAGCCAAGGATTAGTAACTGGATTAAGTGGCTGGGAGTAGTTGATGCAGAATCACAAAGGAAACAATTTCTATTCAATCAATAATAAAGCTGTCTTTCGTAAATCACCATCACGTAGGCTGCCAAAACAAGATAAAAATTTTTGGTAGATTTCATTTGAGTGGAATTTATTAGGATTTATTTCTGTAATGTACATGTGTATTTTCATGATAGATATGGATGGTTTATCAGTTTTTAGTAGATGGGGTTTATGCAATAATTTCTTCTAAAACAATTAAAACACTGGCAAAGCTTAAACAGTATCCACGGAAAAGTTATCCTACAACCAAACATTTCACTGTGGAACTTACCAAATCAGTTTAAATAGCAACCCAAAATCCAAAATTAAAATCCCAAGCTCGGCATTTGCTGATCTGAGTATGGCGAATTTCGATTCAAAACTAACGTGCGAAAGTGCTAAAAGAAGGATAAAATAAGGAACTGGTAATCAAGAAGGCAAGGCTAGTGCTTGCCTAAAGAATTTGTGACATCTCAATGGTCTCAGAAAACTACGGATAGGGGGCAACGGGTTGGTTACTTCAAAAATATTCCGAGAATATGTTTCTTCAAAGGCGATTGTTATTACAGTTCCTTAATGAGACTGTAAGGCTACGTTTTTCAATTTCTTGTAACATTATTTTTCAATCTGTATAATTTTTTTTAACAAAATGGTCCCTTCAATATTTGCATAACAGTCCTTGGAATGTGCGAAAGGTCCTCCAAGTCGTCTTCTACCTCATTTCACGTCCTCCACGGATGCCCCATTCAAGCTATGGCCCACTCTCATCTAGCATCATCTTCCCATGGTCCATTCACAAAATTTTTATGTTTTTGCACCCTTTACACTCTTATCGTCTTGGTTTGGGAGAAAGAAAGGGTTGGTCACATGACCCGACAATTCGTGTGTCCTACACCATTTAAAATTTCAACCTTCGCTCTTTTGGTCATGGAAGCTTCAAACGAAGCACCTTGAACATGAATCTAAACAATCTTTTGTTATTTCTCAAACAAAAATTGGATTATGGAAGAGAAGGTGATAAGATGAAGTTTTCGTGAAGGAAGCAAGTGGAAATATAAAGAAATGAAGCTAGGCTTCAAGCTTAAAGAACCATCAATGGAAGACGTCCAATGTGGGAAGGACAAAGAGAGGGAGAGTTGCGTGAGATGGATAGCAAACATTTTTTTGATTATTGGTTGTTAAAGGATTCAATAGCAAATTTAAAAAGATTCAACATTCAAATTTTAAAAAAAAAAATTCTTTCAATCTAGTAAGTTGGTTACTGGTCATATATTTTTTTTATTTTTCATTTAGTCTAACGATCATCATACATTAATAATCAGTGCAACGACGAGCCCATTTTATCTTGAATGTATGGATATTATAATCCAGAGGTAGCTTTCCTCTTTAAAATAGCAATTTTTCCTCACAATCATAACAAACTAAATAGGATGACAATATTCTTGTAATTCCCACTTTGTCTTTTATTAAATTGTACCAAAAAATGATTGAAAACTAAAGCTATAACCTTTAAGTTAAAGTTCATAGTTGAAAAAGACAAGCTTTACCATATAAAAATGATAAATATCTAGATGACAGATTGCACTCGCAAATTGGATCAATTAAAATTCCATATTGATTATAGATGGAGTTTAAAAAACAGATCCAGTTACAATCAGAATGCAAAATGTATCCTAATTAACTGCCACTTGGAAATAACCACAACCAATATTTTTTTCCTTTCAAGAAGTTGTCCCTTTGAGAAGCCAAGAGTGCATGCTCGAATTGGAGATTGGGATCACAATTGCAATATAGAAAGATGAATCTTATCTATTTAAATTTTTTTTATAAATTATTAAAATAATTGTATTTAAATTTGACAAAAAAAATATAATTAAAACTCCTTAAAAATAAATACAATCTCTTTAACAATTTATACTAATTATAAATAATTTTTTTGTAAATAATGGTATTTGTTAGGAAATATAATAAAATATTATACTATTAAGATATCGCTTAAGTTTGAGAAGAACTGTTCAGAATAAACATTTTTAATATAAAATGTTGTTGTCATCTCTTAAACAAAGATGTTGAATTTTAAAAGGAACGAGGATGACATAATGTTCCTGAGCTGCCATTTAATGGGGGTTTCTTCTACGTTGTGGCAGGTGAAAGGATTACATGATATAATTAATTATAATATTTTTTTATTAAAGTCATATCTAAGTTGAATAGTGTCATAACAATAAATAAGTAAAAACTAAAAACATTAATATGCATGTTTCATTCATCATTATTTTTTTATTATTAGTTATTGTCGTGTCACTCTATTATAGATATAATTTTAATGAAAAATATAATTGTGATTCTTTCATTTGTTATTAAATTATTATTTTTTTATCTAATAATTGGTTTAATTTTTAAAATTAATTTTTATAAAGAACAAAAAAAAGAAGTGAACAATACATAACAACGTTTAGTAATTTGATGAGACACCAAGTGAAATTTTGTTACAAATACCAAAACATAATTTTTTAACAAAAAAATTATAAAATTATAAAGAAAAGTGAAACTAAAAGATGTAATGTTATTTTAAAATAAAGATTTTCTTTTTTAATTTTCGACTGGATATTATTTCGTTTAATAGCCCAAAGGTTATATGAGTTAAAAGGGTATTAAAATTTAAAAGATATATAAATAATCTCTATAAAAAAAGATTTAGCACAAGGCTATACTGTTTTTTTAAGTCAAATATTAATTTATTGAGTCCATTTCATTGTTGTCCTAATGGTCGGCAGCTTTAATTAGCCATGCTCAAATGTTTCCAAGTGTCAAGATAAAAGAAATTCTTAAATAAAACTAATTTATAAAAAACATATAAATTAAGTTAATGTCAAAAAAAAAGTAGTAAACCTTTAAAATGAAATTTATAAAATTATTTTTACTATTCTAAATTATAAAAAAGTTTAAAAACTTAAGTACAAAATGAATATTTCAAATAACTTTCTCATTCAAACATTATTAATTGCAAAGCACCTTTAAATATATTTTTTTAATAATTGACCATAAAAAAAATTTTAAAAACATGTCAAATATAAATTTAAATTTGATTATGTTAGCATTATGGTTATCCATTTATTTTTGAACAATCATAATAAATTAAATATACATATTTTATCAAATAAATTATAATTATTTAAAAATAAATGAATGATCACGATTTAAAAAATATGAATCATATTATTTTTTTAATAATATGATTGAATTTATTTTCATCAAATATTAATAACATTGATAAAAAAATATATATTAAATAATTGGCTAAAGGGTAAATTACTTTTTCTGTTACAACATTATTTGCCAAACTAATTTTGAAGAGACGATTTATAAAAAATTAAAAAGTTATAGTTACCTAAATAGTATTAGCATATACATGCTTGGTTTAATAATTTATTTTAAGATAATAATGTTTATAATAAGAGATGAAATAATGTTTATATTGGATCTACAAAGATGGATCACGAACGTGCTAACTTGAAGTAAGAATTCTCACATTCATTGACTACATATTTAGGAATATGGGAATCACGAAGGATCCTTCTCACACTTCACCTTTCCATAATATGAGAAACATTAATTTAATTAATTAATTAATCTCAAGAAACGTCTAAGAAATTTATTCCTTAAAAAAATAAGGAGTAAGTGCACATAGTTTACTTTTCAAACTCTTAATTTCCCAAAAGTAACATCTTCTTATCCCTTCCACAACATATGTATATGTATACACGTATTTAAATACAAATCAACTATTAAACTAAATTAATAAATATTATTCTTTTAATTGTTTATTTCTTTATATATATATATATATATATATATTGAATAGTTTAAGTTTTGAATTTGTAAATAACTAATTTGTATTTAAAAAATAAATTATATATATTATAGGTGTTTGTTAAGTTACATTTAAAT
>JASKGM010000007.1:8385745-8402909 GCA_034509205.1 Ceratonia siliqua
GCAGATTAAGGAAAAAACTAATATGGATTCGAATTCAGAATAACCCAGCTAAACAAAATCATCACCTTTGCTGGTGAGATCGCAAAACCCCTCTACCTTTCACTATCTTCTCGTTGAAGCTAGGGCTGAGAATGGGCTCGATTGGAAACCAAAGAGAAGTAAGCAGTTGGGAGAGTGACGAAGATGCAGCAAACCTACGTGTTAGGGATTTTTGAAACTCTGGTGTTGTTGAATGAAAAAAAGAGGCGTTCTGGTATAAGTGGAGAATCGAATTGGGAGTGGGTTTAATGAAAACTATTTTCATAAATGGTTCTTTGTGTTTTTCAAAAAACAGAGGATGAAAACAGGTGAAAACATGTTAAAATTGTTCTGTGTTTTTTATTTTTTAGTCATTGTTTTAAGAAACAGTTTTAAAAAACAATTTATAAAAACACCTTCCCAATCAATTTTATTTGTTCTGATAAAAAAAAAACATAAAAACTGTTTTTAAGATGCATTCCAAACAGCCTGTTGATTTTTATTTATTGATTGATGCTTTTACCTTTTATTTTTATAATATATAATTTGATATGTATTCATGATTTCATTTTTCAAATTCGTATTTTTTCCTTTTTGGCAGTTAAAGAAGTTTGTTTTTGAATTAAATAATTTTTACTTCATCATTTTCCTCAAATATAATTTTTTATATGAAATTGCCATGCTCAAGTTTAATTTTTTATACGAAGTTTTCATCCCTTCCCTTAAATCATGTATGATATTCTTAAGGTGATTCCTCTCCTACACAGGAGCATTGATGCTCCTGTGAGGGGAGGGACTGTGAGCCCCACGTTGATATATGTAAGGCCTACAGCCCCTTCTCTCACAAGAGCATTGATGCTCCTGTGTAGCTTAGAAACTGCCTATTCTTAAACTTGTCATTTCTCAATCTAATTTTTGTTTATGTTGTGTTGTCATGGCTTTTATAAATTAATTTGAAATTGCAAATTGATTTTTTTACATTTAAATTTATATTAAAAGGCATATATTATATCTATTAAATTTTATTTTGTTCTAAATAAAAAGATTATATTGTAATTTTGTGTTTATAGTACTTATATTTTTATTTGAACATCAAAAGAAAAGAAAAAGATATTCTGTTACTGACTTGGGCTTGGTTCTAAGCATGGCTACTCGAGCAGGGCTGGGTAAATTCCACATTGCAGACCCGGAAACCGTACAACATTTTTGTTTGGCTATGCATCCAATTGAAGACGGGAGCACAAAATTTGACCCAAAAAAAAAAAAAAAACCAGAGCACAAACCGAGTTCTCAAGTCCCGCCTTTTCCCTCTTCGCAGGCGCTAAACTCAGTTCTCCGTTTCCGACTCTGTCTTTATACTCGTCAATGGTTATTGGGTTCTATTGGAATACCTTAGTAAAACTCGAAAAATAGCAATTGAGCAAAGATGAGTACGGTTGATAAGATGTTGATTAAAGGCATCCGGAGCTTCGACCCGGAGAACAAGAACGTCATCACCTTCTTCAAGCCCTTAACCCTAATTGTTGGACCCAATGGAGCTGGCAAAACCGTCAGTGAATACGCTTGCTCTCTACTCACACACTCACGCACACACAGAATCAGATAACATAATCTGAGACATTTAATGGCCGTTTTGGATTTCATTGTGCAGACAATTATTGAGTGCTTGAAGCTTTCATGCACTGGGGAGTTGCCTCCAAATGCCAGGTCTGGTCACAGCTTCATTCATGACCCCAAGGTCTGTTTTTCTTCAACTTTTATGTAGAGTGCTTGAGCAATTTAATTTTTCAGAAATTGGGTATTTTTCTTGCAACGCTACATAGCTTATAAGGGCGTATTTCCCTTCATTTCTGTGCTTAGATGGAGCTGGGATTAATTTATGAATAAATGAAGAAATCCCAGAAGTGTTTTTTGTTGTTGTTGTGATTGTAGGTTGCTGGGGAAACTGAAACAAAGGGGCAGATTAAGCTACGATTCAAGACAGCCGCAGGTAAAGATGTGGTGTGTATAAGGTCATTTCAGCTAACGCAAAAGGCATCAAAGATGGAATATAAGGCAATTGAGAGTGTGCTTCAGACAATCAATCCTCATACTGGGGAGGTATGATTTTCGTGGTTTTCATAATCTGGAAGCCAAAAGAAGTATTTGTTTACTTGTTATTATAATTGACTTGTGCACAAAAAAACAGCGATGCTCTTTGCTTTCTATGAAAATCTGTGTTGTTTAAGAACTATAAATTTGTGTAGTTATATGTACAGTGTGATGAAATAATAACGAGGATATGAACTTTGAAGTTTTCTTGAGCTGAAGTATCTGTAATCCACTAGGTTTGGATTATTATAGATAACATTTGATTTTACATGGGCCGCTGAGACTGAGGTCTTTGGGGCAACCACAAAAATTTGTCAACGGTGCATTTTGTAGCAAGAGGCATACTATGGACCTAAGGTTCATCAACTTAAGAATATTTGAATTTTTTTCTAATTTATCCATTGCTAGTCAAGGTACAGGTTCTTCTTGAAACTGCTATAGGATGTTGGACATTTTCTAAGTAGAAGTAAGATGCTGTGAACTATGTTTAGGAAGAAACAAATTTTAGGTGGAGAGAAGTAGAGAAAGAGGTTAATAAATATTGATATTATCAATCTTCTTCATGTTCATCTTTATAATCGATCATGGAAATTTCTCTCTTTTTGTGTGTTACATATAGGCCTCATTTGGTGTGCTTGCACCTTATAAGATTGGATAGGATAGTATAAACTAATATAATCTAACCTTATGCGACGTTTGGTATGCACGAGATTATAAAAGCTTTTATGGTCAGGATCTTTCATATGGTTATCACTGTATAACATTATACATCTAAGGGGTGGGGCTAGGATAAGCCTTGATAAGAAATCTTATAGAAAGTTTTGGATATAACATAAAATAAAATTCATTTTTGTTCTCATTTGCCAATATATTGTCATATCATCATCGCCATTGTCACCACCACTATCTCCGTCACCACCACTATCATCACTCGCCACCCCTACCACCACCCATACCCACCACAACCATTCTCACCATCGTCATTGACTCATTGCCACCCTTACCACCACCACTATTGCAGTCATTGTCGTTGACACCACCACCGTCACTATGCCACTATCACTTCTATTGCCACCATTGCATCTGCCACTTTACCACCATGTCCGTAACCAATGTTGCCATTGAAACCATCATCCTTATCACTACCACCATTGTCAATATTGTCCCCACTGTCCCCACTGCCACTAATAGTATTATCTTTGTTAAAATAGGAAAAAGAGAAAGCCTTAGGTTTGAGAATGTGTGTCATGATTCTATTGACCTGCACAACTATAGTATTTATAGAGACTCAACACTCCTGCTCAAGCTGGAGCATACATGTCATATGCACCAAGCTTTTTACAAAGGTAGGTGATGCGAGGACCTCTTAAGGACTTAATAAGAATGCTTGCCAGTTGATCATTGAAGTTGAGGAATCTAGTGGTAATGCACTCAGAAAGTATATTCTCTACGATAAAGTGACAATCAACTTTTATGCTTGGTCCTCTCATTAAGGTCCCGTTCGCATCTCCTTTTTTTTTTGGGAGAAGGCATTTTTTTTAAAAAAAAAGTTATTTTGATAAACTTTGAACTGTTTGTATCTCCTTTTTTTAAAAGGAGAAGTTGAAAAAAAGGAGTTTTTTAACTTTCAGGAGAAGGTAAATTTTTTGACTTCTTCAGTTAAGGATATTGACAGAAGGAGAAATAAAATTTTTTTTTTATTATTACATTTGAAGGTAAAATATTATCTCTTTTTGAAAAAATACCTCATTTTTTCAGAATCAACTTCTCATTCTATAAAAGTCATTATTTTTAAAGAAGATCCGAACAGGCCCTACGACTGGGTTGGAGGCAATATGTAGAGCTACTTGATTGTCACAAATTGTTTCCATCTTGCCTATTTCTACAAACCTCAATTCTCAAAGTAATTGTTTCAACTACACAAGTTCACAGGTTGCCAAAGTCATAGCATGAAGCTTCCGCACTTGAACTGGCAACAACATCCTGCTTCTTGCTTTTCCATGACACAATTTTTACCATCAAGTGTACAGTACCTAGAAGTAGGAGAGCCTCCAATCTGCAGGAGCACCCTTGATATATTTGAGAATGAGAACTACAACCTCCCAGTGACGGTCACACAAGGATTGCAAAAATTTACTACACTCACAACAAATGAAATATCTGGCATGGTTATTATGAGGTAATTCAACTTTCCAACAAGCCTACGATATCTGCTAGGATTTGAAAGATGCTCCCCCTGTCTTTGACATTTGGATCTAGGTGTATCTACTAGCTTGCAATCTAGCATGCCTCTCTCATCAAGTATGTCTAGGGCATATGTTGAGATTGTCACACTTGTATTAGAATTAACTACTTCAATACCTAAGAAATACTTGAATCTACCCAAGTCTTTTATCTGCAAGTGGCTGAAAAGATGTTGTTTCAATTTACAAATGCCTTCTTGATCATCCCCGGTGGTAACAATGTCTCCACATATACTCTGACGTAAATACATAGATTTGAGGCATTGTGATGATAGAAACATTGAATGATCAGCTTCACATTGAGTCATACCAAACTACTGCTCAACAAATTAAATCGTCTAAATCAAGCTTGAGGAGACTACTTTTAGCCCATAAATAGATCGTCGTAGCCGACAAACAAGTTTTGACTCCCCTTGAGCAACAAAGCTAGGTGGTTGCTCCTTATATACCTCTTCTTTGAGCTCACCATGAAGTAATGCATTTTTAATATCCAATTTATAGAGATGCCAATGGCAAATAACAGCAATGGATAATGTTAAAATTTCTAGGGCCTAACTCCTCCTGAAAAACCGGCTTTGTCAAGGGAGGGATGCCACTTACTTATATACAATACTTAACCGCCCTACTCAGGTAATATGGGATTTCCAACACTCCTCCTCACGACCGGAGGGAGTGCACCCACGACAGTGGACTGACACCACCAATGCCTAGCATAGCACCACTTTGAAATTTCTTGGGCCTACCTCCACCTGAAATTTCTGCTGTCTCTTTGGATCTCTAATCATTAAACAAGTTTGGGCTTGCAATGCTGCATCAGTTCTTGAACCAGTATCTTATATCGTAAACTCAAAGGCATAATTAAAGGAACAAGGAGTCTCATTGGATAATATGATAGGGGCGTGGCTATATGGCAAGCTTTTAAAATTATACATTTTAGGTATGCTAAGGCCATAATAGTTAAATAATTAAAAAATGTAAGTTATTTATAAAATATCAAAAAGTATTTATACATTTCGAGTAGGGATTTTTGGCATTTTTGTCAAACCCTCTTTGCCCCAATTCTGCAGCAGTTTATATTGTTAATTTTAGAGGCTTTGTCTGGAGTAAGGAGGGAAAATCCCGGTGAAGTTGTGCTATGCATGCTGCTATTTTGTGTATCTCGTTGTGCATTTCTTCATTTTTGTCATGGAATAGAGTTGTTTTATGTGGCTTCTAATTAGAGTTTAGCTCATGCGTATTTTCAGGGGTTTCCTTGTTGAAAGAAATAACGATTTATTTTATTGATAAACCTTTCTATGTGGTTTAGCAATATCCAAATAATTCCATTACTATTCAAAAAAAAAAAAAGAAAGAAAAGAAAAGAAAAATTAATAGCAATACCATTGTTCTTCCCAAAGTTCATCTAATGTATGTTAAGTCAATACCTGAAATCAGTTTGCCATAAGGTGTTTTTCTGATCAAATTTGTTAAATTAATAGGGCAAATTTTTAGTTACTATTTGAAATTTGCAAAGGTGATTTATTTGTGATGTTCAGATCTCATTGTATTTTCAATTTCTTTTAATAGATAATTTAAATAAACAGACAAGTATGTTCTTTTGGTCTATAGAGGAAATATATATGTGGCTGATTTTGGTGCGAGCTGTGTTGATGACTTGCCAAATTAGTTTGTGCTGTTATGTGAGTTATTTTGTGTTAATGATTGTCCACTTGCATTATTTGTTCTGCTCTGCAGAAAGTTTGCCTCAGCTATAGATGTGCTGACATGGATCGAGAAATTCCTGCGCTGATGGGTGTTTCGAAGGCCATTTTGGAAAATGTTATATTTGTTCATCAAGATGAAGCCAATTGGCCAATACAGGATCCTTCCACATTAAAGAAGAAGTTTGATGATATCTTTTCTGCAACTCGGTATTGTCTATGTTCTTGAAGAACCCCTCTTTCATACCAACACTTTCCTCCTGCTATTTATCTTTTAAAGTTGCAGTAAGTTAAGTGAAGTTTGACAGATGTAATGATATCTTTAAGTTGGCCATTACAGCTGCTGTCCTTTTCCTTAATTTTGGGCAATTGTTGGGACTTTGTAGTAGTCTCTTGCATAACTCAGGTTGACCAAGCAAGCAAGTAATTTGAGAAATTGAACATGTGAAAGCATTATATTAATTCTTTTCAATCCATCTTCCATATAAAGTATTTAGTTATTACTTCCTGTCTACTCAACTTCTTGAGGTTCTCATTGTCATAGAACTCAAGGTGTACTCCCATTGAGCCCAGATCTGGATTCTCTCATGTTAGGAGAGAACATGATAGTGTCATGCTTAGAGAGAGATAGACATAATGTGCATGAACCCACAAATAATAAAATATAATTGAACCCTCTAATTAAGTAGTGGGTCACTTGGTCTCACACATTGTGTCTATCTCTCTCCAAACATGACACTTTCTATCTTAACATGAGAGGATCCTGATTCCATACCTATGGAGATCAGCTTTAATCATTAGTTACAATCGCTTAAATAGCTACTTGATATAGTAAATAGTAACTTTTCAACACAAGATAGCTCAAGTACCTTAATAGTCTTCCCTCGTGAAATGCACCAAATCCTACACTTAACCCCTAAAGAACCAGTCCTTTTTTTTTTTTTGGATAGAAAAAGAAATTTTATAATAAGGGAAGAAAAAAAGATTGCAAGGGAAGGAGGATAAGATATCCTACTAGAAAAGACAAACCAATTAAAAACAAAAATATCATTAAAACATCAAAGCCTCCCAATCTCTCTGCATATCTGATAGGGATACCTCTTTGAAGTAACCGTGAGAAAAACACCGTAGTGAAGCCAAAAACACTATCCTGGACCATACTAGCTGCAGAGACCATTAAAAAGCCATGCATTCTTCTCCAACCAAATACACCATAAAACTAAAGACTGCACACCACCACATTCCTTATTCTTACCAAAATTCCCGGTACCTTGTTAGAATAAATTGCTCCAAGTCAAAGGGCCAACCCACTGTTTGCCAAAGACTCCAAATAACTTGTTCCACAATATAGCCATTTGACAGTGGAGAAATAAATGTGCTGCTGATGCAGAATTAGACATACACATGATACAAATATCAGGAGAAAGAGCCTTGTTAGGGCTGTGAACCTACAACATGTCATTAGTGTTAATGCTGTTAAGTACCATTATCCTGACAAACGAATTGGTCTTAGGAGTCTCAGAGTTCCAAATAGGTTTATCAAGAAGAAACCTAAGAAAGTAGTTAGATGCTTCTTGTGCTTGTGGCAATCCCTAGATGGCTTTCTTTGCTTGTTGCTTTTTGCTTTCAACTATTGAACATTCTACAGTATTCTGGAGATGCTGGTGCTCATCACTTGAGTTGGTTACTGAGCAGATACACAAAGGCATTGGAGGTTATAAAGAAGCTGCACAAGGATCAGGCACAAGAGATAAAGACTTACAAGCTGAAGCTGGAAAATCTTCAGACTCTAAAAGATGCTGCATATAAGGTTCCTTTCCTCTTCTCTAATTTGGACAAATCTAAAGGTAAAAGTTGCAAATTATGGAGCCGTTTGATTACTGATTTAAAACAGTTTTATGTTCTTGAAAACAATAAAACAAAAACTCTGTTTGGTACAACTGTGTTTTACTCCCAGTTTTCAAAAACTGTTTTCTGTTTTCTCTACTTTAGAACAGAAAACAGAGAACAACTTTAAGCTGTTCTCTATTTTCTATTCTCTGTTTTCTATAAATAAACAGAAATAATTTTTATTGATAACAATTTTGTAAACAAACTTAATTAATCATTTGTATTATTTTAATTTTATAATATTATAATAATTATTTTATTTATATATTTTAATAATCTAAATTATAATTTAAATCAAGACAAGTCAAGTCTTGAGTTTTAAAATTTCAAATCAACTAAAATGAATTTTTTCTGAAAATGTTTTGAATATTGATTTTTTAAGCGGAATTTTATTTTTTCCTGTTTTTAAAAATTGCTTTTGAAAACTGTTTTCAAAAACGGAAAAACAAAAACAGAATCAAGCAGGCCCTATCTTTTTCCATTTTCCATCTCTATTATTATGTTCTGTCAACTTGAACTCTACAAAATCCATGATGGATACCTCTAATTCTCTTGCTTATATGAATCATTATTAAAGTTATTCAGCATGAAGTGTCTGATTAAGCATATCCTCTTTAGTTTTCTTGCTTAGGATTCTCCAGTTCAAGGACCAGCGTAATAGCTTCTAAGGAATCAGATTTGCAAACCATATTCCACTTTCCCACTGATTTTGTTTATACTGGATTTGTTTGAACAGAGATGTCAAATTATTGCTATGTTTTAAAGATTAAGCTCTTTTCCAGTTTGAATATTATAAAAAAAACTACGTGTCAAAATAGAAAGGAAACTAATTATATAATTTTATCTTCTTATAGCTTCGGGAGAGCATTGTGCAGGATCAAGAAAAAACAGAATCTCTAAAAAGTCAGACACAAGAGTTGGAAGCAAGTATTCAAAATGTGGATGAGAAAATTCATCATGCAGAGGCAACATTGAAAGATTTGCGGAAGCTGCAGGACCAAATATCAACTAAAACTGCTCAACGAAGCACTCTGTTCAAAGAACAACAGAAACAGTATGCAGCTCTTACCGAGGAGAATGAAGGTCTGTTGACCATAGTATATGCTATGCATCAATTGTTTGCATTAATCTTTGCTTGACTCAATTTTCAACTCTTTATCCTAGTTGTCTTATCAAGTTATAATTTCAATTTTATAGGGTTACTCAGATGTGGCCTTTATAATATAATTGTTAGTTCCTCATGCTTTCTTCTGCTTCTTATATTGATCAGACACTGATGAAGAGTTAATGGAATGGAAGACCAAGTTTGAAGAAAGAATTGCGATTTTAGAAACAAAAATAAGCAAGCTGGAGAGAGAGATGAATGACACTGACACTAAAAGTTCTGTCCTTAAGCAAACAATCAATGATTCCATCTGGGAGATTAGCAAGCTACAAACTGAGGCAGAAGTAAATGATTTGATACACATGTTGATGTCTGTGAAGCCATCTAGTTGTGTGGAGTGTAGTTGTAATTTTGTCTCTACTTTGAACTGCAGGCTCACATGTCTTTGAAGAATGAACGTGATTCTTCCATTCAAAATATTTTTGTTAAGCATAATTTAGGGTCTCTTCCAAAGTCTCCCTTCAGTGATGAAGTTGCTTTAAACCTCACAAATCGTATAAAATCAAGGTTGATGGATCTTGAGAGGGATCTGCAAGATAAAAAGGTGATTATGTTTATTTTCAGCATTTCAGAAAGAAAACAAATGGTTAGATTTTATATTAATATTGTATAAAAGGTTTTCTGAAATATCCCCTGGAGCTTTTAAATTATGAGAAGAATTAATTTTTCTTTCTTTTTTGTTTGTTTGTGTAGAAGACAAATGAAATTGAACTCAAGACGGCGTGGGATCAGTACATGAAGGCAAATGATCATTGGAAAAATACTGAGGCTCAAAAACAAGCTAAAATAGAGATCAAGGTTTGTGTTTAAATGCATCCATTTCTTGTCAAATTTTTATCATGTTACGATGCTAATCTATTGTTACACTTGCAGAGTGGCATTTTAAAGCGCATTGAAGGGAAGGAAAATGAGCGTGATTCATTTGAACTGCAAATTTCTAATGTAAACCTTTCTCACATAGATGAAAGAGAAAGAACTTTGGTGAGGGATGCTCTGCTGCATGGTGTTGTTTGATAGTTTCCATTACAATCATAATCTAAGACTTCAGTAAACTAGATTAACATATTTGCTAGTAATGTTTGTAGCGAATTGAGGTTGAGAGGAAGACGAATCAACTTGCTGAAAGAGAATTTGAAGCAAACATACGTCAAAAGCAGAGTGAGCTATATAGTGTAGAACAAATGATTAAGGCTGTCAATCGTGAAAAGGATATCATGGCTTCTGATTCAGAGGACAGAGTGAAGCTATCTCTGAAGAAGGCGGAGTTGGAGAATCTGAAGAAAAAACACAGAAAGATGTAAGTTGGTCATCTTTTTATCTCCTTGACTATGGCTTTTTGTTAGCAATAATTTCTGTTTTGAAGTTGATGGTTATTTGTTGGGTTCTTCTTTTCAGAATTGATGACCAAAAGGATAAAGTAAGAGGGGTGCTAAAAGGGAGGGTACCTCCTGATAAGGACTTGAAGAAGGAAATTACGCGAGCATTAAGGTTGGTCTAACCGTTCCTTTCTTTCTTGTTAAGAGAAAGAGAGAGAATGAAAGATTTGTTGGAGGCACTAAGTTAGGCTCCGTGTAAATGTTTTTATATACTCAATAGATATGCACTATATATAAGCGCATATGTCCAACCATTTATTAAACATTCACCCTCAAGCTGGAGCATAGATATTGATATGCCTAGGTTGTTACATCTGAAATTGGTCCTAAACCCAATTAGAGCCTTTCATGAATTACTTTTTTTGTCGTTCTCCTGTTCAAACATAGGAAGTAGCCGAAAAAAGCTGCTGCTTATTTCCTCTCTACCAAAATGACTATATACTCTAATGTGTTTTTGTCTCATGAAAAACTAGGTTAGATGAAATATGCATGGCAGCTTGATTATCACATCATAATCAGATAGAAGGTGCTGCTTATTTCATCTCAGGTAGCATTATGAGGCAACGTTTTGGAATGATTCAAGGCACTAGAGAGGAAAGTAAATCTCACAAGGCATTATTATGGAATATAGTATCTCTAGAGATACTTAAAAATGAAATTATCCCAATACCATTTCTGCATATTAAAAGTAAATGGAAAAATTCCATATCTAGTAATTAATAACTCTTACTAATAGAGCCTATTCCATAAATAGGTTTCAAGGGTTTTATAAGATTTTGGTGCAAGCCTAGCTTTTAGGCTTAATTCCATTCTTCCTTGGTTTGTTTCTTTCCTCTGATCCTAGGAATACAAATCTTAAATGCAGTGTTAATTGCAAATAAGAGTGTGCATTTTAGAATTAGAGGGAAGGAACCAGATGTAAGCTGGACATCAAGAAAGATTACAATCATGCAAATTAGTAATTAATGCTCTATTTGTTGGGACTTATGAGTTTTAGTAGCAAATAAATTGATGTAGTCGCTTTTAGATTTGAAAATTTTGTATCATAGAGATCATGGACATGGCGTTTAAAAATCTAACCTCATTCTGTGTGCCTTAGGTGCTTCTGTTTTTAATTGTTTTGGTATTACATGCTTTCAGTTTATAGAAAAGCTTTCTTTTTCCCAGTAGATTGCAGATTCCCTTGTTTTGATACTTTCTGTGTTGCAGGACTGTTGGAGCTGAATTTGATGACTTAAATGCAAAGTACCGTGAAGCTGAGAAGGAAGTCAATATGTTGCAGATTAAAATACAAGAAGTTAATAATAACCTATCTAAACATCGCAAGGATATGGAATGTAAGTGTGTCATCTACCCTTCAAGAAGTTGAATATCAGATTGTGGTTTGGTGTGAAATCAGTGTTTTGAGTTCAGCATCTGTTTTCAATGCTTAATATCTTGTGTACTTATCAGGTGGAATTTTGACAGTAATTTTTTTTTTTTCAAATAAGGATTGACTATAATTCTAGTGGTACTTGTAGTTTTTATGCTGTACATCCTCTAACTAGGTAATTTTTTTTAAAAATTTTTTTCTGGTTGGTGCTTAGTGTATTAGATTACAATCATGACAAACAACTTTGATTCTGACTGTTAAGAGTTATTTAGATTGATTATGATTGATTTAGATTGATTGCTTGATTAGCGTGATTGATCCTAACAGATGTAATTAGCCCTAATTTAGGACTAGCTGTAGTTGACTAATAGCCATACCATAATTGTAAATGCTGTAACAGACTTCTCCTAATATAAATAGACAGTTTTACAGTGTGTATGATTATCAAAACACACTTCAGAAATCCTGTGTCTCTCTTTTATCTTTAGTTTTTCACTGACAAATCATCTACCTTGAGTTCTTTAGATATGAAGCTACAAGTATGGGATTCAGGTTCCGAATATCTATACTGTACATGGTTGTTGACTGTCTCCTGGTTTTTGTGTATGAAACATCTGATAATAGCATGCAAGAAAATAGAAATAAGCATTGCATAATTTATCAATTGTTGCTTGAGTGTGTCTCTAGACATGACCATTAATGGTGGTCAATTGACGTTATTTATTCTTCATGTTGCTTCTCCTTTGTCCTGCAGCCTAGTGTGCTTTTTTGTTTCCAGGATGCAGAATTACTGAACACAATATTTTCTCCATTGTATTTAAATCATTTTCTTGCAGCAAGAAAGAGATTTATTGAATCCAAGCTTCAGTCTTTGGATCAGCATTCTTCTGGAATTGATTCTTATCTCAAAATTTTAGAGTCTGCCAAGGAGAAAAGAGATGTCCAGAAAAGGTCAATTTTATGTCATAGACCACATTCATGATGTCATCCTCACAAAAATACATCAAAATATTTGTGCTAGTCTCAAATGTACTAATACATTATTTGGTGATTACCTGCAGCAAATATAACATTGCTGATGGTATGCGACAAATGTTTGATCCTTTTGAAAGGGTTGCTCGAGCTCATCATGTTTGCCCCTGCTGTGAGCGCCCTTTCTCTGCAGAAGAAGAAGACGATTTTGTCAAGAAGGTTGGTAGATTTCATCATTGTGTTTTACTGTAATCTATTGTTTTAGAGAAGACACTTCATGTAGTTCTGCATTACCTTCTGTTTTTGTAATGACAGCAAATAGTGAAGGCTACTAGTTCAGCTGAGCATATGAAAGTTCTTGGTGTGGAGTCCTCGAATGCAGACTCTCATTATCATCAGTTGGACAAGCTTCGTATGATTTATGAAGAATATGTCAAAATTTGCAAGGAGACAATCCCTAATGCAGAAAAGGAACTCCAGCAGCTTAATGAAGAGCTGGATCAAAAATCTCAGGCGCTTGATGACGTAATTATGTTTATATTTTTAACTTGTTTCCTTTAAATTGCTTTTCTGTTGCCTTCTTTTGGGTGGTGCATGGAACATGCAAAGCACTCATTAAGCTTAGGAAAGGAAAAATAGAGAAAACTGTAGCCTTTTGTTTTTCTTATAAGTAATATTGCTCCAGTATCTGATTTTCTTGCCTCTATGTCTGTGTTTACAGTTAGTGGCATTCTGATTAAGTCGTAAAATTTTCAATATTTTGCAAAGAGTAGATGACATTTTATACTCTGAGCCAAGATGAACTTTGTTTGTTGGACAATCCTTTTTAATTAGGCAGTGAATATATTTTGGCGATATTAGGTGCTGCATAGACTATTCCCTATATTTTCCTTGTGGCATTTCTTTCTTCCATAAGTTGTTTTTTTTTGGAAAAAAAAGTCATTAGAAGAGAGAAACAAGGAATAGAATGAAAGAGGAGGATAATATATCTACCTTATTGCGTCGGAGTGATGCTGTTTTTGCTGGTGTACAGTGTATTTGGCTGGAGCATAAATTCAGAATCTTAGGACATAAATTTTTCCTTTCACACCCTTTGTAAAATAGAAAGCCCATGAATAGTTTTATTGTTATCTTTAAGAAAAATGAAATCCATGACTTCAAAATTTTATATGAAATGCATCTTCAATTTTTCCATAGCAATTACATTTATGCACACATAAAAGAATACTTGGACAACTATATTAGTTTCCTGATTACATTTTCATTGTGTTAGTTGACTGGCCTCTAACATCTTTGTTTATTCCCCTGGTGCAGCTAGGATCTCCTAGGGTGAATGTTATATATGAGCTAAGTATTAGGATATCTTCCTTCTTTATTTAGGTACACTATAGAAGTCCCACGTAGCTTGTTTTACATGCTATACTATCTTTACCTTAATATGGTACAGTACTACAGTGTATACCTATCTTCTTATGCTTTCCATACCTCTCTTTCTTTAGTCTGTACATTGTATCCGAGCTTGAGGAGAAAGAGTTTTAGGTTTCGTGGTTGTTTAGTTCTTAGTGCTAGAGCTTCGACCACTTTTATGGAGGATCTTCGGCAGTCCTAGGACCACTTCTCTGGCATAGCTTCAGACCCCTTCTCCAGTGAATGTCTGACTACTTTTTCCAATAGAGCTTTAGGCCCTTTTCCTGCAGATGTTCGGCCCCTTCTCAGGCAGTGCTCTGGTCACTTCTCCGGTAGAGCTCCGACCTCTTTTATAGTGGTCCTCCAGCCACTTCTCCAGTGCCCTCCGATCTCTACTTTGACAGTTCTCCCAGCGACCCTTTTCTCTGGCTGCACATCATTCTGGCCACTCTTCCCATTCTGCATCATAGCAGTGGCGCATTTCTCAGGTTGCGCCTCATTCCAGCCACTCTCCTGCTATGTACCATTCCAGCGGTGCTTTTCTTTGGCTGGGCATCATTCTAGCTACTCTTCCCACCGTGCGTCATTCCAGTGGCACATTTCTCTGGCTGCGCATCATTCCGACAACTCTTCCCATTGTGCATTATACCAGCAGCGCCATTCTTTGGCTGCATGTCATTTTTCCTGCTATCAATTTCAAGGGTTGCATCACTTACATTATAACAAGCTTGGTGCATATGTCTATATGCTTCAACTTGAACCGGGGGGGGGGGGGTTAGATTTGAGCTATTTATTAGGGTATCTCCCTTCTTTATTTGGATACACTATATATGTCCTACATAGCTTGTTTTACATGTTGTACAATCTTTACCTTACTATAAATATAGTATAGCAGAAGCCTATCTGCTTATCCTTTCCAAACCACTCTCTTGCTTAAGTCTTTACAGTGAAGTAGGAAGTTTATGGAAGCTAGATATGCAAAGAGAAAATATGCATAATTGTATTGATCTCCAAAGAAAAATTGCCCTCTGCCTCTAAGGTAGGGATACAATTCATAGGAGAATCAATCAATCCTAAAGCAACTAAGAAACTAATTTTTGAAGTATATTAAAGTAACTAGGAAACTAATCCTTTCCTTGAAGGAAATGAATGACTCTAGTTTAGGACTCTTGCAAAATAAAAAACTGTAAAAAAAATTATAAAAATAAGGCAAAAATACACTTTTCATCCCTTAACTTTACACTAGGTTTTTCTTTGCTCCCTTAATTTTTTTTTTGGTTCCTTTTTGGTCCTTTAATTTACATATCGTCATCATTTTGATCCTTACCCGACACTGTTAATATCATTAACAGAAATTGATGATGTGGCAATGATGTGGCAAGTTAACAGTTAAATGCTTACATGGCTTTTTTCTTGTTGAGTCATTCCCTTCTTTTTTTTTCTCTCTCTTCTCTCCTTTTTTTTCTTCTCCTTCGTTCCCTATATTTCACCATTTTCCTATATTTTCTTCTCAGGCAAGGACGACGCCTATGGATCAATTTTGGAAAATTGATTCATTGATTGGAGCATTAGAGTGAAGAAAACAATGGAATTGTTGAAAAATCAACCAATTCTCTCTGCAAGCTTTCTCGAAATATGCTGTGTATGGGACATTGTCGGTCTCCCAATTGCCGAACTTTGGGACACGGGAATGCTTCTGCCAATCAGCCATTTGCAGAAAACTTTGAGAGAGAATGAACTAGGGTTTATAAAATATGGAGACTAATCAAGATCTGAATTTAATAAGAGGCCATTCTTAGGATGTATTTACCACTCATTTTGATCTAAATTCTCTTCTTTTGGACGTAATTAATAAACTGAAAGTCATATTGCAAATTCCTTGAATTCAAATAATTCAGAAAATCACAACCAAATCTCACACCAATCATCCAGATTAAGATATGATTGTACGAGTCTAGGTGATTTGGTGCTTACTTTTACCCATAATATGAGGCAGAAAAACAAGTAATCATATGATAAACCAATATGTAAGCAAAATAATGTTCAATATAAATTTTCTTACTACAATATGTAAGCCAGATTTTGAAGCTGGGATTAATTTGTTTTCAAATTTGCTGGTCTCTTTGGAAAGCAAGAAGAAAAAGAAGAATTAGGATGGGAAAGGCAAGTTCTGAGCTATATGGTGAGAAAAACTTAAAGTAGAAAGGGATGAGTAATAAAGGTTATTATGAACACTTACCGTCATTGATGAGGAGAGTCTGCTTTGGTACTTGCCTAAGAAGAAAATATAGGAAAATGGCGAAATACAGAGAGAATAAAGAAGGAGAAGAAAAAAAGGAGAGAGAGAGAAGAGAGAAAGAAAAAAGAAAGAAGAAGAAGAAGGGAATGACTCAACAAGAAAAAAGCCATGTAAACGTTTAATGGTGTTAACTTGCCACATCATCAATTTCTATTAATGATATTAACGGTGTTAGGGGTAAGGATCAAAATGACGATGTTTTGTAAATTAGAGGACCAAAGTGGAACCAAAAAAAAAAAATTAAGGGACCAAAGTGAAACCTAGTGCAAAGTTCAGGGACGAAAAGTGCATTTTTGCCTAAAATTAAAAATTGTGTAGTCCTAGGATTGTCTTGCATCAGTTGCATCCTCTTCAAAACAACTCGTCCTCAAGGTATAGGGGAGTATTAGGAGAATGATACACAAATTAATTTACCAAATTGAAGGTTGGAGAAATAGTGAGGGACTTTGGTAAATCCACGATGTAGGCATTATCGTTTATCTTCTTCAAAATTCAGCAAGGGCCCACCTTCTTGTTTTGGAGCTTGCTATAAGTTCCTATAGGAAAACATTCTTTCGGTAAATGAACCATAACCAAATCTCCTTTGATGAATACTTTCATCCTTCTATACATATTAGCACCTTCCTAGTAT
>JASKGM010000007.1:8413995-8437119 GCA_034509205.1 Ceratonia siliqua
TTAAGGAGAGTGAAAAATAAGGTGTTAGAGAGATAAACTTAATGCAAAAAGAAAGGAAGAAAGAGAGAGAGAGAGAGAGAGAGAGCAGGAATGAAGAGAGAAATTAAAAGGAGAGAGTGATAAAATTAAGGGATAAGAGAGAGAAATGATTAAAAAAAAGATAGAAACTAACATGAGAGAAGAGAAAGAAAATATAAAAAAAGAAAAAAAGAAAAAAAGAAGAGAGAGAGATAGAGATGAGGAAAAGAGAGAAAAAGATGGGAAAAAGTGATAGATGTGAATGTGATATATATTTTAATTTTTAATTTTTAAATAGAATAATATGGCTAAATCCTGATAATTTATTTTTTAAGAAGTTAAGAAATATATATTAATTCTTAAATTTTTTACATTTTCAACTAATTTAACATTATAAAAAATATGTATACTCAGTAGTATTTATATTTTTATAATTTATTCAATAATATAATGATATACATGTAATTATATTTTAAAGTTTTCGGTTCGACTGCGGTTTGACAACGGTCAGACCACTGTACTGTGAATCACCCCCCTCTCCGGTTCAATGATAGGTCTAGTTTTTAAAATATTGGGCACCAACTCATTTTGACAAGTTTAGGTTCCCAATCCACAATGTCTACCGCTTTTTAAATTAATGATTATGTTACTACCACACCAGCTCTCCAAAGAACTAATATACATAAGCATTCAAAAAATATGCAACTTAGGGTGTGTCTGTTTAGTTAGCATTTTCTCACTAATATATGAGGTACCTGTGTGAAATACCTAGAATCCAAGATCTCCATGTTTGTTATGACTATTAATAATTATTCAGAAAGTACATGGAGCATAGATATTTTGGATTCCCACCCAGGTATCCTATATTCCCATAATTTTGGCGTTCCAAATGTAGGCATCCAAATACAAGGGCATCCTATGAACTAGTGTACCAAATGCCTCCTTAAATATTTTATACTTGACCATCATTTGGTTATGGAATGGAGGCCCTATCACTTCCATTCTATTGAAGTCTGATTAGAAGGAGTGGTTTGTGTTTGGAAACTCTTATAAAATCACTTCTCGGTACCTGTATGAGACTGCTATTATTTAAGCTATTAAATATTGTTTTCTGAACAACCTTCAGAAAATTATAATTCTGTAATGCTTTAAGTTTCTTATTCAGTTCAAAGTGAAATAGAATAAAATCGTTTTATATGAATAGACTAAAGATATGCAATTATTATTACAAATACCATCCCTTCAAAGCAACACTGTTTTTAAATTGCTTTTACCAGTTTATCGTATCACCCCAAACCAGTTTCCTACAACTGCTCATGACCTGATAACAAGGTCAAAACAATGTCATACTTGATATCACAGTTCCAGTAACTATAAGAATTCAGAGTGCCTTTTATTTATTTATTTTTTACATAGAAAACAGTTAAGCAGCTCCTCTCTATAATAAAAAGGTAACTAATTTGACAAATCCCTAATAGCATTAAATCAAAGTTATCGGAAATATTTTCACTTCGGATACTGCAACAGATTTCTTTTCCAGTTGGCCTGTTTTGGGATTGCACTTGAATCTCTAGTGTACAAGTTAGAGATTAAGGAGACTTTTGATGTGCAAATTGTTACTTGCATTTAAAGGCTTCAAATAATTGAAAACAAACTGCATAGACACACATTGACATATATATCTTATTAAAAGAACTGCTAATCATGAAAATAAAATCTGTGTCAACAAAACCAATAAATTGTGTTTATCTTTCATCACAAAATTCTGGAAACTTGATTGATGAAGCACAATTTAGATATTTCTTGAATGGCATTTGGCTAGTGATGAAATACTGTGCATGAGTAACATGATGGCAAGCAAAACCAATGGTTGGAAAATTAGAACTGAAATATTCTATACCCAAATGAACCCCTGTCAGCCTGGGCAAAGTGAATTTATACCAAAATGTGATGGCTTTAGTAGCTTTAATGGAATTGGCCATTACCATACTGGCCCAAAGTTGTCAAGTTTGACTCATATATTACCCATAACACACCATGCCTTTCCAGTGGTGCTACAAAAAATGCAATGAAGAATGCTTGCTGTATATATTAGGAGTTATGTTAGTTGTTGACTGTGTTAATAAAAGCCTTAACAATGATGCTACCAAAAACCCAATTAAGTGTGCTTGCTGTAAATAGGTATGAATCATATTAATTATTGGCTAAAAGCTTCATTTTATGTTTATGTGGACAAGAAAGATTTCTGCATTTTGTTGATGGAATTTCTGTTTTTCCTATTATTTTACCATTTCTTTCTTCATATCTGCATAACATACTCACTTTACCTTCTAGTGTAAAATTGACACCTTGCTTCCTTTTCTTTTCGGCTGTGCTTGTGCACCTTGGAGACAGTTAAATAGGTGTCATGGAACAATGTCCGTTTACCAGAGCAATATTTCAAAAAATAAGATTGATCTTAAACAGGCCCAATACAAGGACATAGATAAACGATACTTTGATCAGCTAATCCAGCTTAAGGTGGGATCTACTGCTATGATGTACCTGTATACTTTCTACTTTGATACTCATTTCATCATGTTCACAACTCAGCATTTCTTTACAGACAACTGAAATGGCAAACAAGGACCTGGACAGATACTACAATGCAGTTGACAAGTGAGATTCTTAAATTTCAATAATGCTTACATTCAATTTACCATGTACAACCGAGGAGGTTGAATTCTTTGTCATGTGCTAATTAAGGTTATGCAGTGTTATACGTTATAAGCATATTAAAATGTTCATCTTTTCGATTCTTGTTTTGTGATTGAGTATCTACTAGTGTACCCAGAGGTGCTATACTTTCTTTTCAACCAGTAGGTGTGTTGTCATTTTCATGATCTGTCTTAAAAATAATATCTTTAAAATAATGTCTTAAAATCCTTACTAGACTGACTTGAAGAGGCTGCCAGGTCGTAGATCAACCAGTTTAAGCGGCAGTCAAACCAGACCAAACAAGCAAAACTAAGGAAAATAAATAATAAATTACTAAACAATAGTAAAATAGTATATTAACTTAAGTACATCTAATAGAATTAAACTGTTTCAAAACTCATACATCTATAGTTTTAAACTGTTTTCAAAGCTCATACATGGCTTGACCAGTTTTTGGACACTTCCTGGTTGAAAGAGCCAGACCAGTCTGGTTTTGTAAAAATAATACTTCAAAATATACATTGTTATTGGAGGTTATATCTTTTAGCAAACTAATTTCAGTTGTGTTTTCTCTCTAATTTTCTTTTGGGGTCTGAAGATATAGTTGTTAGTTGCTCTGATTGTAACTGTTAACAGTTCTGGAAGTGGCAGGCTCAAACAAGCAAGTAGTGATAAATTACCCATATCTAGTTATTCAAATATATCATATATGAAAAGTCTTGAAGAGAAATAGTTTGGTTTTTATATCTTCGGTGATACAATAAGCCTTACACATTATTGTCTCTTATAGGATACAATAAGCCTTACACATTATTGTCTCTTATATAGTATTCTTAGAAAATTTAAGCTCTATTTCTCCTTCATCCTTCCTCAGCCTTCTATCTAACGAAATGAAATCTGAGTTCAATGTGTTTGATGCAATCATAAAACAAATTATTCTTTTCTATAAAGTTAATTTGGATTGGAAAGCTTGCTCAACAGAGTGTTCTACAAATTTGTTTAATCTTTTATTTGGACTAATCTTTTTGGAAAATTTGGAGAAAATTGGGTATGTCCTAGTACCTTGGAGCGATTCCTTTTAATTCGTTTCCAAGGTTATGGTAACAAGAAGGAGAATAAAGTTTTGTGGCAATGTGCAGTGTTTGGAATTCTTTCATTTTTTTTGGTTGGAGAGGAATGCCCACATCTTCAAGGGCATATCTTCACCCTTACATGTTTCATGCGACAGAATTGTTCATATCGTGTCCCTTTGGCGTTTTGCACATGGATTGTTTAGGGCAGTCATGATAACAGATATGCAAAGAGATTAGGTGGCCCTAAGACGGCTATAGGCTTTGCAGGCACTCTGTTTTTTCATTTTGTTCTTTGTTGTTGTTAATCTTTCTTGATTGAGGTTTCTTATCCTCCAACAAGTTGTAACTTCTTTTCTCTCTAATAAAATTTCGTCTTGTATAGAAAAAAAAAAGAAAATGCTAAAAAACCTTTTGATTCTTCTAAAACAAGTACATGATCATTTTTTTGTAGCAAGCTTCTAAGAATTTCCTAAACAATTCTCTTATGAATGATATCACCATAACTTTTGATTGAATTAACAATCTCGGTTACTTTTGTGGAAAAATCACATTCCTTTTCATTCTCTGTTGTGTGCCTTATTTGCTGATCTATTGTAGTACTTGACTACCGGTAAGGCTCCTGGGTCGGTTTTACGCAACTTCCCTATCTAGGCTGATAGAGAACTAGACTAGGATGCATCAAGGGATCCTAAACCTCTTTTGTAGGCAATTCGAAGTGCCTAGGGCCTCCTGAATTCAATAGTGAGTTGATGGGTAAAATATTTCATGCCTTATTCATAAGATACCACACTTTAATAGCCGCAAGGGCTTTACAATAGAAAAGGAAATAATTTAAATGAAAGATAGAAACATAAATCCTGCTAAAATCAAGTGTTTACCAAACCAGGAAACCTTAATTAATTCAGCGGATCCTTCCCCTAATCTCCAGCCATTATGAAGCCCCAATTGATGCTCTCTTAATGTTATGATTTCCTTCCTTAAATAGAAAATCCAGCCAGCTGTTAAATAGGAAATCCAGCCAGCTGCTATGCCTTCTCTGTTTCCCGATATTCAGGGGAATTAATGCCTTGTGTTGATCGACCAGATTTGCTGCTAATATACTTTCCCTGGCTGCTTTGGGTATTTCTATTCCTTTTAGTGTAGACATACTTAATTGGGGCCTAACATTCTCCTTCTTTGACAATTGCACAAATCCCTCCAAAGATTCTATAGTTTAATGTAAACTACTTTCTCTAAACCTTGGAACTCTTTCTGCAGAATTTCCCAAGCACCTTTTGCCCCTCCAAAATTTGTAAGTTCTTGGATAAATGACCTTACTCTCGCCTTATATAAAACAAAGAGCACTCGCATCTTTCTCCATGGTATCTTTGTATGGCTTCAAGGGGTTCCCTGTTAGGGTTGATGGATGTTGTTGCACTTGATAGCCTTCTTCTACCACATTTCGACGCTTTTGGTAGATAAAAGGGTCTTTACTAGGCTACTCCAATAGCTTATGTTCACCATCAAAGATGGGAACTTGACTTAGGGAATATTGAAACAGAACATTGGTACTGGAGACAAAGCCATAGTTTTGAAATGACGAATTTGAATGAGTGGAATATGATAACACTGTTAGAAGTTTTAAAAGAGTGAACTCAAACAAGCAAACACCAAAAGTTGCTCATATACTTACTCAAAATTTTCATATATGAAAAGTCTTAAAAGAGAAATAACCTGGTCTTGTGAAGGGTCATATATTTTTAACTTTGGTGATATTTGGTGATACAGTAAGCCTTAAACATCTTTGTCTTGTATTCTTAGGAAACTTAGAGTCACTAACTAATCATCAACAATAATTAATACTAAGTGTCATATCTTATAGGATTAACGAAGTAGTTCAATGTAGATGTCTAGAAACTCCGAAGTAATCTCTTAACAATAGTAAGTAAATATACATCTATCAGTGGATCCATTGTGTTTTCTAAAGGATCAGGTCACATTGGCCTTACTGTGAAACCCTTTGAACAAGCAAGCATGTGGCCAGAAAACTGGGAGGTCTGAGATACCTTCTGTCTTCTGTTTACCTGGTTCTCTGCATCATGTTGCAACTGTGTTTTTCTTTAGACGTGTTTCTTTGTTGTCTGACTATATTCATGATAATACATTTTGGTTTGCCATTTGCAAGCTCAGGTGTGTCTGTTTATGCTTGATGTGTATATGAGCATTGGTATTATTATTCTTCCTCAAAGGGAAGGAAGGAAGGAAAATGCTTTTCTTTTCTTCCAGTTCATGACATTGTGTACTTACTAAGCTTTGTGTTTACGATTTATTCTTCTTGTGAGCTATTTATCCCACATGGCATATAATAACAAACTATGAACGGATAGTATTTTTAACTGACACTTTCTGGTCCTCTAGTATCAGTCAATGGGATTTTGCTGCTAAACAAAATTAGTACTTGTGTGTTAAATCATTCAAGAAAGTCCAGTTTATGTGTGTTTTATATAATCCATCTTTCAGAGCACTGATGCGCTTCCACACAATGAAAATGGAAGAAATCAACAAAATAATCAGAGAATTGTGGCAGCAAACTTACAGAGGACAGGATATAGACTACATTAGTATTCATTCAGATTCTGAAGGTGCTGGGACCCGTTCCTACAGCTACAAGGTTCAAAATCTTTCGATCTGAACACTGATTCCTTTGACAACTGTCTGGCTTTCTCATAGAATTTTTGATATCTTGTTTCTTTTGCATTTCATTCAGGTTGTCATGCAGACTGGTGATGCAGAGTTAGAAATGAGAGGGAGATGTAGTGCTGGTCAGAAGGTAAGTTATTGCTGAATGCATTACTATGAGCATTCTTTAAAAAAATGAAAATGAGTTATTTTATAAAATTATTGTTTGACTTCATTGTGAGGTTCCAGGTCCTTGCGTCCCTTATCATACGGTTGGCTTTAGCTGAGACTTTTTGCCTCAACTGTGGAATTCTAGCACTGGATGAACCAACAACAAATTTGGATGGGCCGAATGCTGAAAGTCTGGCTGCAGCTCTCCTAAGGTGAACAGGTTCTCTGGTTGAGAGTAAACTACTAAGTAATAATTCCTATTCATCTGCTTGTTATCTACCATAATATGCAGAATCATGGAGGATAGGAAGGGCCAGGAGAACTTTCAGCTAATAGTAATTACACATGATGAGCGTTTTGCTCAATTAATTGGTCAACGCCAGCATGCAGAAAAATATTATCGAGTCACGAAGGACGACCAGTAAGGATGGCATACTAATGTTTAACATCTTTTCATGTTACTTCTGTATCTCTTGCTCATTGCTTTTCTTGTTTTATTATATTGCATGAGAAAACCGTGTCCAGTGCTTAACTTCTGTCTCTCACATTTTCAGTCAGCACAGCATTATTGAAGCTCAGGAGATTTTTGACTGAAGGATGGACTTTAATGAGTTGCTCTTAGTTTCTCCTTTAGAACAGCATGTTGGAAGACCTGTTGTAGCCGGAGGCACACCTCGAATAATTATGCTGTATCTTTGATGAAGAATGTTGTGGATAAAGGATAGTGGAGATAGGTGTCCCAGTTAATTACAATGTGATATGAGTACTTGTCTTTGACTTCAATCTGTATATTAGAGTCTTCAACATGTTTTAGTTTTGGTGGAGAGCTTCATCATTGAGGCCTATAAAATATTTTACTTGAGGCTTGTACAGGAAAAAAATAAATTAATTAATGAGTTCCATTGTTATGTTAATATTACTGGTTTGTTTAATTACAAATTTCGGAAGACCAATGCCTCAATCTTATATTTGATCATCTAGCAGCTCCCAGCTTTGAAAGAGGTTTATCTTGCTTTATTTGATTATCATTGGTGTCTACCAAGCTTATGTGACTCAAACTATTTTCAAGGATATATATATATATATATATATATCTTATTAGAGAAATGATTTATTATAAGTTGTAAGAGAAACAATTAATGACTGTTGGATAAAAAATGAATGGCTAAAATTAGGGATGTATAGCGGTGCGGTTCAAACCGCGAAATCGCATGAATTGAGAACCACATCACATTGCAGTTACAACAGTGCAGTTCGGTTGTAATTTTAGCCAAACCGTTGGTCACGGTTCGGTCTGTAATTCGGGACTCTTAAACTGTGGTTTGGATTGAACCAATAAGACTTAAATATAAAACTTTTTGATGCAGTTTTGTAGGTTCTATGATTATAGAATCAGAAGTAAACCTAAATAGATCAATTGAAATAGCACTGAAGTAAAGGAAAACGTGGAAGAAAGTCAAGATAATGAAGAGAAGGAAGATACCAATGCAACAAAAAAAATACAAAGAGCACACTAAGATTTAGGAAGAGATTTCATTTAAAGATCGGGTTCAAGATGGGGAAAGGATCAGTGAGGAACATTATGCAGGAGATAATGACTCCAGTGCTACAGATCATAAAATGCAAGATATCTCAGATGAAAATGGTAACAAGACAGAACAATTTGAAAAAGGATATAAGACTTAACTAGTGAAGATGCCACAAATCCTCCAGCCTCAGTTACGCATACCTTCGTAGCTGCAGTAGCCATTCCTCATGCGAAGCCTTCTTCCATGTAACTCAAATAAGGAAAGGAACATCATGAAATGGTCAACAATTGGCATCATTCCCCACAACTCAAATATGTTGTTTAAATCGCAGTTACAAACAGCACTGCTGTGTGGTGCGATTTCTCATACAAAAATTCATCAAACTGCACCGAATCACACCGCAATTCTTCATGCGGTTTTGTGAAAAATCGCATTGAACTGCGTACACCCCTAACTAAGATTATTCATTAAAAGTCACGTGCCACTCATTAAAAATGCACGTGCCACTCATGTGACTTTTAATGAGTAATCTTAGCCATTCATTTTTAATCCAATGGTTATTAATTTCTCCTATTGTAATAATTTATATCCCATACCTAAAGGTTATATAAAATGTTAACTAAAGGTCCATGACCGTGGTCTCTTGTATCCATAATGTAGATCCTCATTCTTCTATTAGAATTTTTTGGTTTAGTAAGGATTAGTCCATATGTGGATTCATTGAAAAATCAAACACACTGCTTTTTAACTTCAAAGGGTGCTTCTGCGATGGCAACTTAGGGAAAGCGTCAACAAATTTAAGCATTACCATGTTGGGTTGGTGGGTTTACATTCTATAAATGAGATTGAAATGAAAAATATAATGGTTGAATATGAAGCCAATTAGCAAGTGTACTGTAAAACATGATATGAAAATGTAAGATTTATGCAAAACACGATAATTATATTCCCATATAAATGGATGAGTACGGTGAATTCTCCTCTATTGGAAATCTTTATTATAAATCATCAGAGAATGGAGTACCTTCGAGCATGATGGTATTGGTGATCAAAGTAATGAATACCTGTGAAGGGTACTTCAGTTACTCTAGGTTGTATCACCACTTGGACCAATTTCTTTTTTATTTTGGTCAATGTCAACGCAATTTCATTGAAAGCAAGAATCAACCACCTAGACCTATTTCGGCAGCCCAAATAGTGGTGAACTTGCCATAATCCACTTGTCTGAATGGGTTAGAGTCTATTCCCCTATCTCTATATTCAACATTGCCATAAGAGTGGCCTCATTTGAAAATATATTTACACCCTTAACCTTACTTGTCAAGATTAAGGGATTTATTGAAGTCACTCACAAGTTTACATAGGACAAGCACACCAAACTCCACCAATGTGAGGAAATCTCCTGCCTCAGTACTTCTTCCAATGATCCCAAAATACCTAGATGGGGTGTAGGGACATTGCCTTATCACAGCTGTAGTAGCGGCGGCGTTGATTCTCTATGATTGTTGCAAATATTCACTAGGCCACTACTCTTTCGTGGGATCATGAGAATTTAAATGCACAAGGTACGATGTAAAGGATAAAGAAGAGTGCGAAAATATTCAAAAACAAGAGGGAGAAGGGAAACTTTGAATATTCATGTTATTCTCCAATTATATAAAGCATTGAGCTAGTCTCTTAGCCACTCACACACTAACACTTGTCATCAGAAATGACTACAAGATAAAACCACTAATATTTATATTCTCTCAACCACAATGGTGGCTTACGTGTCCTCTTCGATTGTGAGGTGGCACTTGCAGGGGTAACAATACCCTCATGACCAAATTGGACCTTGTCCTCAAGGTCAAACTTAGGATAGAGAGAACAAAATTCTACCAAAGAAACTCAGGAAGCATCCTACAGAGGTTTCAGCTGAAAATCCAAACCAATCTTAAAGTGACGAGTACAAAGAACAGCCAGAGGAGTAACAACAAGATGATTGTCGATTATAGTATCTAGAAATGGTGCAATATGGATGTTGGAATCCTGGTAGTAAGGTTTCAGAACAGACACATGAAAAACATGGTGAATTTTAGCCTCTATTGGAAGCTTAACAAGATAAGCAACAACACCAACCATGACTTCGATTTCAAAAAGACCATAATATCGTTTGCTTAATTTGGTGTAAGGTTTTTGGAACACTGTGCTCTGCCGATAAGGTTGCAGTTTCAATAGAACCAAATCACCAGCTTTGAAGGTATATTTAGTTCTATAGTGATCGTAATAATGCTTCATGTGCTGTTGGGAACAATGCAATGTCTCTTTAAGCTCACTAGGTAATTGAGCACGTTGTTTTAAAGATTCCTCAATAGCTTCAATGGGTGTTTCAGGGGGTAAGCAGGGCAATAAAGGTGGCAGAGAACGACCATACACCACATGGAATGGCTTAGTGCCAATAGTACAGTGAAATGATGTGTTGTAAGATAATTCGGCCCAAGGTAAATAACGAAACCATTGCTGAGGGTGATCAAACATGAAATTGCACAAGTATTGTTCTAAGCCCTTGTTAGTTATCTTGGATTGGCCATCCGTTTGAGGGTGATAGGCACTACTATACAAGAGTTTAGTTCCACTAAGTCGAAAAAGTTCCTTCCAAAATTTACTAAGGAAGATGGGGTCCCGGTAGCTAAGAAGGGTGAGGGAAAAACCATGAAGCTTGGTAATATGCTGAACAAACATTTTCGCAACTTTAGTGTCTGAGAATCCCGTGGGTAAGGCAACAAAGTGGCTGTACTTAGAGAGGCGATCAACAACCACCATGATTACAGTAAAACCATGAGACAGAGGTAAACCCATGATAAAATCCATTGTTAGCTTTTCCTAAATCTAGGCAGGTGGGGAAAGAGGTTGTGAGGTGCTTGCAGGAGATCGACTTCGTACTTAGTTTGTTGACAAACAGGGCATGTTTGGACATAATGGTGAACATCCTTGCATATATGTTTCCACGCAAACTATGACTGAATGCGAGCTAAAGTTCGTTGAATTCTATTGTGACCTCTAAGAGGAGTATGATGAAATTCCTATATGATGTCAAACTTATGAGCTGAATCTTGACTTACCACGACTCGACCCTTGTGCCAAAACTAAACCATGAAGAATCTAATAGTTGCATAAGCTACACTGTCTTGGGTGATGGCTTGTTGTAGCTTTAATAAATCTTGTAGTTGGCCAGTTTCATGTTTAAGATTTTCCATGAGCGTATTAGTGTAATACGATAACAATGCAAAAATTCTACCAGTGGCGATCTGAACATCATTTTGTCGAGATAGCGCATCAGCTACCTTATTACTGGCACCCGGATTATACAATATCTCAAAGTTGTAAACGAGTAATTTGACTAAGAAGCATTATTGCTTAGGTGTTTGGATGATTTGAGACATTAATTCTCGAATGCTCTGGTGATCAATCTTGATAAAAAACTTGTTACCAAGAAGGTATTGTCGCCATTTAGCAATAGCTTCAATGATTGCATATAGTTCCCTAATGTTGGTAGAAGCTCTTTGCATTTTCAAAGTTAAGTTCCTACTATAATACACAATTGGATGGTTAGTTTGAATAAGAACAACTCTTATTCCTACACCTGAGGCATCAATTTCTACAAGAAAAGGCTGTTCGAAATTGGGCAAAGCCAATATTGGAACTTGAGTAATAGCTACCATCAAATTCTGATTCCTCTGCTGCTTTTTCATTCCACTCAAAGCCATCTTTATGAAGAAATGAAGTCAAGGGTGCTGCAATGTTGGCATACCCTTTGATGAAACATCGGTGAGGCCCAAAAAGCTTTGTAGCTGTCTAACATCAATAGGAGCTTACCATTGTTGAATGGCCTCAAGTTTGGAAGGATCAAGTTCTACACCCTTGGCTGAAACTGTATCCCAAATACTCAATTTAATCTTGATCGAATTGACATTTACTTAATTTTGCATACCATTGATTTTCCTTCCAATAACTTAGCATCTGCTATAAATGCTTGACATGCTCTTGTTCACTGCAGCTGTATACTAATATGTCATAAAAAAAGACTAACAAACCGACACAGAATGGTTGAAGCAAGCTATTCATTGCAGCCTGGAATGTAGCTGGGGCATTCATTAAACCAAAGGGCATCACCACAAATTCGTAATGTCGGCCACAAGTTTATTTTTGAGAATATCACAACCTTATACAGTTCATCAAATAATTCATCAGCTGTAGGAATGGGGAATTTATCTGGTATAGTTATATGATTCAAGGCCCTGTAATTGATGTAAAAGTGCTAGGTGCCATCCTTTATCTTAACCAATAGAACAGGCGAAGAGAAGGGACTCCGACTTGGTCTAATCGCAACAGTCTGCAGCATCTCAGCAACAAGCTTTTCGATCTTTGCCTTTTGAAAATATAACTTCACACTTACTAGTATAACTTCACACTTACTGGGCTTGCTCCTGGTTTAATATGAATTTGATGCTCATGACCTCTCGGAGGCGACAGTGATGTAGGGCTCAAATACTGACTGATGTTGTAATACTGTTGGTTTTATCTCTTCAATCATTGTTGGTAATTTTTCTTATAACTGACCATTACTCTGTTTTATTGCAATAAATTGATAGCAATACATAATTGCATCTATAACATACATTCGACAAAGTTTATTACAATGAATTGGAGTAGGCATCATCTGTTCATTGCCTTTTAATGTCATTGGCTTACCTTCCCATGTAAATGACATAATTAGCTCTTCATAATGGTTCACTACTGGCCCAAGCAACTCTAACCATTATGACATCGACTCCTCTTATAGGAAGATTTTGAACATCTACACGAAACACATGGCTTTGGATTCGTATGGGTAACTGTGGACAATGCTCGGTGCATGCCATGGATTCTCCATTTCCTACTATAATGGATAAATGTTTAGATGGTAAGATTAGGATCCTCATGTAATGTGCCAATCTTTCTTGAATGAAACTGAGTCGACCTTCTGTTGATCAAAATCTGAACATCATGCCTAAATATGGTTCCTGTAAATCGTAAGGTACAGGGAAAATGCTGGCCGGTCAGAGCATGGAAGCAAATGGCTGGTGGCAGTTCCTCCCCTGTTTTCACCTCTTCCCAAATATTGTCTAACAAGTCATCTTCCCCATGTTCACCCTCATCATCAAGCATTGGAACAAACAATTTTTCCTTACAATGGTGTCCCTTACTAAACCTTTCATCATAGTTAAAACACAACTCTCTTTCACGTCTCTCCATCATCTCAGCCGAAGTTAGTTTTTTAATAGGAAAACTTGAACTCTTGACATTCAGCATAGTATTACCTTGGTCTACCTTAGAAGTAGGCAACAAAGTTGGATTCGATGGAGGTTTGAAATTAGCCACATGAACCTGCCGAGCTACGTTACTTCGAAGGCCATTATCATTGATCTTGTCTTCCATCAATTGGGCAAGATTCACAGCTTGAATGCATGACTTTGGTTGTAACACTCGAACTTCACGTTGGATATCAAATCTTAAACTAGACTCAAAACAACTTTGTAAAATCAAAGGAGGGACACTTGTAGTTTGATTGGCCAATGCTTCAATTTGGATTGATATTCGACAACTGTAGTAATTTGAGTTAATTTGGCAAGTTCACCCTGTATGTACCGTTAAATCGGAAGGACTAAAGCGACCTAACAAATCGAGAAGAAATTCTTGCCAAGATGGCAAGAGTCCATTGCGATGCATCCACTGAAACCAGTGTAATGGATCACCATCCATACAAAATGATGAAATCACAAGTCTTTGATGATCTGGAGTAACGTGGAAGTCGAAAAACTGTTTAGCTTTAAAGATCCAGTTGTGGGGATCATCCCCATTAAAGCATGGCACATCCAATTTCAACATTCTAATTCGTTGCACATTGTTACTATTCTCAATTACTCCATTCTCCGATCTTATTACTACCGGTGTTGAAGATCCTGAAATATCCATTACCGGATTCCTCATGCTCTGTTCCATCGTTCCTTCCATTGACGTTGACTTGAGATAAATGTTTTAAGTAAACTTCCAAATGAATTCAGTTGATCATCATGCATGGCTATTCGGTTCAAGCAATCCTCTAATGCTTGCATGATATGAGCTCGTGATGGCTCGGCCATGGTAGTCTCTCAATGAAAGCACCATAATTGTTAGGGATAAATATGAGTGCAAAAATATTTAGAAACAAGAGGGCGAAGGGAAACTTTGAATATTTGTGTTATTCTCCAATTCTGACATCATATTACAATTTATAAAGTATTGAGCTAGTCTCTTAGCCGCTCACACACTAACACTTGTCATCAGAAATGAACAAGATAAAACCATTAATATTTATATTCTCTCAACCACAATGGTGGCTTACGTGTCTTCTTAGGCTGTGAGGTGGCACATGCTTGCATAACATACGGTAGGCTAAGGTATCAAGAAAATTCCACTCAGTGTGGGGAAGCTCAAGAGCAAGGATTTTGATATACGTCGATTTATTTTGGAGTGATTTTGATTTGGATTAAATCACTGAGTTAGGTTATGAAACTCTTTTGAGCTTGAATCAAGCAAGAACAAGGGGAATTTCTGGGAACCTATTTGGTGGGGAAAGGGACTAGGGTTTAGGCAGGACAAAAATAAGAGAAAGGGGACAGATTGACCCCTTTTTCCTATCTGGCCATGATAACCAATGGATCAGACCTTGGGCTTTTGTAGGATCTTTCGAATGCTCCTATAACAAAAGATAATCCTCATAAATCAAAATCTCATAAAAGGTGCTTTTAGTCAATCATCATTATTTATTTCATCACACTTACATCATTCCTTCAGCTAAAACTTATTTCTTCAGCATTTTGCGCACACCTTTCTCTATTCTTTCATACTCACATGACATCAGTTCTTTTTCCTTCATCGCTATAAATTTCTCACATAAATTCCTATATCTTTGACCAAATTTACTTGTAATCCTCTACTTTCTTCTTTTAACGTGTTAGAAACTTTCCTTAAGCTCACACAATACATCATTGTACCTTTTCTTCATCCCTAAATCATCTCTATGCTAATTTTCATTAACCATTCTTCCTTACATCTGTTGAACTTCTTATAACATGGTCCAACTGATTATTGCCACAGGCGGTGCCTCATCAACAATCTTTGATCCTTTATTGTAGTTCATGCCACTCCTAAACTCCCTTTTTTGTCCCTCTCATCTCTTCCTTTGATATTCTCCATCAGTGAAGTCCTTTGGACTATAGATAATGCTTTTGTAAAATGTTGCAAATACCATTGAGCAAAGATAAAGGAAAAGTTTAATTTGGACATCTTGGCTTCTCAACATTGTTTATGATGATTTATCAAAATAACAAAGATTTATTGTACGATAATTAACCAGTTAACCCTAAACATTCACTTCCTTAGAACCAACAACAAGAGTAAATTTTATAGGTGTAATGACTTACGAGTTTGGTTCAATCCTTCACGTTTTCAACATCTTAATCCTTTAATTTTGTTTTATAGCTTCTTTTTTTCATGTATTGCATCCTATTAGTAACCCCCTTTTAACAGATCCTTCCCTAACATCAAAAACCTTTTATGGCTTTTGAATTATCCAAACGTCTTGTCTCTTTTTGTCAACACTCTTTCTGATACAACGAAAGGAAGGGGGACTTAAGAAGGAAAAATATCTAGTCTTCCCATAATACCCAATCTTCAGTGCTACTACCATTCTCAATAAGCTAACTGTATAAATTTTCCATGTTATTGTTTCCTTTGAAAAAACAGTGCAACAAAGAAACCAAGCATTAATAGAGGGGAACTCCTCTATTTACGTCACCAAAATCAGTAAAGAACAACGAGTATGACTCTTCGATGGATATATGGGCTCTTGGCTGTGCAGTGGTGGAGATGGTCTATGGGAGACCCGCCTAGAATTTCAAGGATGAATCCAATATTTACTCGTTATTACTTCGAATTGGATAAAAGAAGAATTACAAAAAATTCCCAATGAATTAGCAGAAGATGGAAAGGGTTTTCTAAGGAAGTGTCTTGTGAAGGATCCCAGCAAGAAATGGACCGTAGAGATGCTTTTGAAGCATCCTTTGTCTCAATGACACTGCTTCATTAAACCAGTTCAATGAATGATTATCCTCACTAAGAAGTCACTTTGATTTTCTAGATTGAGTTTCACTACTACGGCTTCAATTCTGATTTCACTGCAATCTCATGATCGGTGTGAATGGAAATTTGATTTATTACATTTGTCTAATATATGATCACTGGTGGATAGGATCTAGCATCTGGTGATGAATCAGAAACCAAATGAGTCAGAATTTGACAGTTGGGTTCGTGTTCGATGAGAATAGAAATTTCATAGTATAGGGGCAAAGGTGGAGTGATGGAAACTGGAAGCAAGATGTTTCACCACATTCCATGGGGTTTGGTTGTTGGCGGTTGTAAGAAGAAGTTGAATTAGGAATTAGGACGGACTAGGGGTGTTCATGGGTAAGGTTGGTTTGGGTTTATACTTAACCCAAATCCAACGCAAGAATTTTTTTATACTCTATAACCCAAACCATAAGAATTATGACCTGACCAACCTAATTTTTTTATACTCAAGTTGGGTTAGGTTAGTTTCTCGGTTTGAGATAAAGTTATTTAAAATTTCTCAAAATAAGAATATTAGAAAATTTAAATAGTAAAAACAAATATAAATAAGTTTATATTTCTAAAAGAAATAATAAAACATATGACAATAAAAATCTCAACTACAATAACATTGAAAAATATTCAAGAGCAAACTAATTATTCATCATTTCTTATACTAAAAAGATACATCAATTATTTCACTAAAAAGATACTAAATAGTCATTTGACAGAAAAGTTCTTCTAGGTAAACACAACAATGTAGTTGATGCCTTATCTAGGGTGGAGGGTGTGTGTGAATCTAACTTGTTTGATAATGATTACAGTGTGAAGTTAACTGTTAGAACAACTAAGAAAGGATAATTTGCAATTTCCAGAATTGATTGCTGCATGATAAATGGCAACAATAGAAATTGCCCAGTGACTATTCTATAGTAAATGGATTGTCCATGTGTAAAGGAAAATTTTTTGTAAGTAACTACTCTGAACATAAAAATAGATTTTGCATGAATGCCATGGTACTCTTATGGTAGGTCATGGAGGCATTAAGAAAGTCTACATGAGAATGGCTTCTATTTTTTATTGGCCTAATGATGCAGCGTGAAATGGAAACAAAGAAGAACAAGTAAATACAATGCAATCTGACTTGGGGTGAAGCTGAATCTGCAGCACAACCCTTCAGTAATCTACTTAAATCCTAGAAAAGCCATTCTAGGAAAATAGGAGAAAGGAAGAAAATGCTCTTGCATTCTGTAACTTTAGCATATCATTCATCAAAAACTCCCTTTTAGAGATACATATTTTACGGCATATATACAGCCCTAAACTAAAACACAAAACAAAGCAGCAAAAGGCTCCAAAACGACAAGCAATAAAACGACATAGCAGAGGGAAATAAGAATAAAGCAGAGGACCCACAAAATGACACAGTATAACTAAACTAAAGATTCTCCCCATCATATCATACTTCTCCATGAAACCTAAGCTACTCGGTCTGCATCATCCTCGCTGGGTTGAAGAGAATTCGCCTTCGAATTCACATCTTCACTAGGAGAATTGCCATGAATGAATATATGTAGCTTTGTCCTAGGGGATGGATACATATAGGACCAACAATGACAGCAAAGCCACAGAAAAGTATCTCAGCACGATGAGCATACTCAGAAGTAAGTTCAAATGGTGTAGCATACTCATGATGAAGACTGTGTACATATTCCTTAGCAACTGGGGACCGCTCTCTTGCAGCAAAAGCAAGTTTAAAGCCATAGTATTGAAGCCTTACTTTCCTGCAACCTTCAGTTACTACAATTGCCCACATAGTGACTATGGTACATCTACCCCACACTATAAGTACATATGGCCACCAACTCACAGCACTCACTGAAAGCTGAGTTAGCATTTTGTGTAATATCTCCATATAACCCGTCAATATGCCCACACATATAATAAGTGAAGAACCTTGACCAAAGCCTGATTCTGAGATGGTATCACATATCCACTTATAGTCATTGCTACACAGACCAACAAAAGGGTTGGCACCATCACATGCTTGACCCTGCCTCTTTCAAATAAGACAAGATCACTATCTAAGTAACACCTCAATAAACTACTCCCAGGAAGTGCCCCTCCGGTGTTATAGGCTATGCAAAGAAAATGCCATTTTATCGGCACCTTGTGGTGAATTAAAGGATTTTTCTGCCTCAATACAGCTTCAGCTACAACTACAACTGAGTATAAATTGAGCTTAAGTTCCTTACATATAAGTTGCCACGGTGGGTGCCATCCTTTCAGAACAATTCTGCCACCAACATGAATTCCATTAGCATGCGTTATTCCCCATTTGATACTATTCAATTTAGGAACATGACCCAATTCCTCATGGTCCAGGTACTCCATTAGTTTTCCAACTCGCCCCATATAACTTTGTGGAGGAGAAAAATATTCACCATTTGCGTTGTAGACTAACTGGGTCCCTATTTCAGATTCAAGGTAATTCACCATGATCTGCAGCACTGTATCTACATTAAACAATGTGTCGCTAGTAAATGAATAAGAAGGGACAAGAAGATCATCTAAAACAGCCTGTCCTAACTACGTGGCCATCTTTTTCTCCAAATCAAGCCTGCAAGCAACAGTTGTATCAAGATATATTGCTGCCCTAAGCATTAGAATAGGACCAATAACATACTGTTTAAACCCTCTTGCCATCATTGCGATTAGAACTCTTTGGAAATTATCAATTCTGAGGACTGTTAAATCTTCAGCCCACCAGCCAACTACAGGCCTCTGGTGAGATGCCATAGACGAAATTACTCCCTCAGTTCCACTATCACTTCTTGCAGACGCACAAAATTGGCTTTCCTTACAGGCTATATATGCTATGGCCTCTATGTATTTGCTTACCAATTTTGCTCTCTCTGCTATTGGAAGGAGACTCTCTGACATATGTAAGAAAGACAGCTCCTGTAAGGCTTTTTAGAGCCACTTCATTCAAGTAAGCATAAGTTCTTACCACCAAGTTTCCAATTGAATAATCCTCTGTCATCTCAAGATACTCTGCCATGCAGCGAAGCATAGCAATATAGTCGATGCTTATTTTGAAATTTATCCCATAGCAAAATTTTGCTGCCAGTTTAAATGCTTTTGCTCCACCGGGAACATCAGGGAGTTCAATGAAGGAAACATCAGCTTCACTAGATTCTGAGACAAGTTTCCTAATGCATCCACACTCAGAGACTAATGGAAACTTCCATGCCTGATCTCGGTGTTTGAGCCACTTTATAGGTGGTTTGTGTCCTTCATAAAGATGAACTAAGCAGGTAAGAGGTTCTCCGGAGCATTGCCTTTCTCGACTTTCATAACGCGTAATACTCCAAAAATGCCTAATTGCTCGTTTCTCTCCTTCCCAACTTAACATAGCATCATTTTGTATGTTTTCATGAATAGTCCTGAGAAGAGTTGCTTCAACCTCCTTCTCAAAGTATGAGCCAACTTTGGAATCTTCATTAACATCATCACCTGAATCATTAGAATCAGATTTTAGCTCTCCAAAAGGTGGGAAAATACTGTCATTAGGAGCTGACTCCACGTCATCTTCCATAATTTTCATTGCCTCAGAAATTTTATTTGCTGGAATAGGAGCCATTGACTGCCTCCATTCTTCCTCATAAACCCCTTCACCCAACATCATATTATCACCATCGTCATGATCTAATTCAGTATCATTTTCATCAGGATAATAATCATAAATGAGTTTGGGCATTTCCTCAACTGCTTCCTCAAGTTGTAAACACCCATGAAACTCAGGAATGTTAACTTTGAATCCTAACTTCCATCGACCAATGTTGCGACGGGTCAAGGAGCGCTCCTCCATACTTCCATGTCTTGCAAACTGGTTGGGGCATTCTTCCCCTTTGTCACTCTCCACCTCGTCGTAATTAGCAGATGAAGGCTTCTGCCGCCGAGTGCTGACCTTGAGGGTGGCTACTTGCTTGCAAAGTACGTCAAAGCGATCCACCATCAGCCACACTTTCTCTTCCATACGTTGCAACCGTACCACTATTCGTGCTTCTTTTTTGCACACTTCCCCCATCGCTGCGTTTCTTCCTCCACGAACTCTTCTTCGCACCATGGTAGATCGCTCCCTAGTGCTCTGATACCAGCTGATGCAGCGTGAAATGGAAACAAAGAGGAACAAGTAAATACAATGCAATCTGACTTGGGGTGAAGCTGAATCTGCAGCACAACCCTTCAGCAATCTACTAAAATCCTAGAAAAACCATTCTAAGAAAATAGGAGAAAGGAAGAAAATGATCTTGCATTCTGTAACTTCAGCATATCATTCATCAAAAACTCCCTTTTAGAGATACATACTTTACGGTATATATACAGCCCTAAACCAAAACACAAAATAGAGCAGCAAAAGGCTCCAAAACGACAAGCAATAAAACGACATAGCAGAGGGAAATAAGAATAAAGCAGAGGACCCACAAAATGACACAGTATAACTAAACTAAAGCTTCTCCCCATCATATCATACTTCTCCATGAAACCTAAGCTACTTGGTTTGCATCACCTAACCTGAGAAAGGATGTCTTGCAATTTGTATAGCACTATACCGTATATTAGCAGGCTAAGCCACTAAACTATAAAACACAAGGGTTACTACAACTATTGGAGGTTCCAAAAATGAATTAGGAATAAATAACCATGGATTTTATTATGAGGTTGCCTATGTCAACAAGGTATTCAGTCATTTTGGTGGTGGTTGATAGGCTGTTAAAGTATGCTCACTTTGGAGCATTACCTTCCCAATTTACAATAATGGTGGCAGAAAAATTATTTGTTAAGTTGGTAGTTAAACTACATGGTTTCCCTTATGTTATAATTTTAGATCGTGACCTTGTGTTTTTTAGCAAATTCTAGCAATAGTTGTTTATACTCAGTGGTACTACCCTAAAATATACTTCAACATACCATCCTCAAACAAAGGTAGTGAATAGGTGCCTAGAGCAATATTTGAAGACTTTCATTGCTTACAAACCATCTACTTGGTACCAATATTTGTCTTGGGCTGAGTTTTTATACAACACTTCATATTACTCCTCATTAAAGATGTCTCCTTACAAGGTTGTGTATGGAAGAAACCCACATATTTTACTTACTCAATTAGCAGTAGTAGAGAATACTTTAGTAGAGAGGGACTGCATTCTAGTGCAATTATAAGAGAACTTCAAGGAAGCTAGACAATAAATGAAGAAACAGACTGATAAAAAAAGGAAGTAAATAACATATTAGGTTTAGGTTAAACTCCTTCCCTATAGACAACTTTCTTAAGTGAAAAGAAGTTTTGCTAAATTTTCTTTTAATGTATTGCATATGGAAAGGTTTCATGTAGCTATCATTGATAGTCAGATCAATGTTTTTGGTCAGCAAGAAGTTTGGCTTACCAAGGGAGGAAGATACTTAGATCTGATATCATCAACTTCAGAGGAATTCCCTACTCTTAACCTTAAGGACAAGGCTATTGTTCAAGGGCTAGCTATTGATGCAACAAGAGAAGAAATAGGGCCTAGGAATGATGTGTCAACTGAGTTAGTAGAAGAAAGAAGTGACATGGCTGCTGAGTTAGCAAAGGAAATGAGTGACATGGTAGTTAGTAGACAGAAAAGGTCAATGTAACTAGAAGGTCAGAGAGAGTGAGGAAGAATCTAGGTTGATTAGAAGATTTTGTGTAATAAAGGAATTAAAGCATCTGTTAGAAGTAGTTAATAATAGAATGGTTATGTTAGTGAGAGAGTTAACTAAGAATGGCCATTAATAGCATGTTATGTAACATAAACGTTTTCTTTTTTTCTATGTTGAATTTCATAAGAATGTTAAGGAGTTTCTTCTTCCTTTCTTGAATAAGGAAGGCTTAATTCAATTGAATTTCATTCATCTTATCACTTTCCTTTTTAAATAGGTACCTTACTGCATCTTATCCTTAGATACCATATCTTGTTTTTATTCCAGGTAGGGGTTAAATTCAATCTTTTACTCTTAGGTCTCTACTTCGACTTTATGCATGCATCATGACTTATATTAGTCCAACTGAGTGCTAATAACCTCCTGCTTATAAGAGGTGCTCAAGTTCATATTCCATAAGCAAGATTTTATTAGTTCCTTGAGATTATGAGTTGCAAACCTTTAATCCCAAAGCTCTTATACCACTTTGTCATTACATGACTCCTAAATTGTGAATAATGCTCGAACTAGATAGCCTTGAATACTTCTAGCTCAAGTAAGCCTTACACTCTTGATCATTTATATCTTCTCAAAACTAACAGAATGCATATGCAAACTTCATTTCAAAACATTCATAATTCATAAATCAGTAGGGAGCTCTGCTCCAATAGTATAAATTAGATAAAAAGGCTCCACCATGTAATAGTTTTAAAAGCCAAATACAGAAATATTCTAAATACATGCAAAGAAAACACAACCTTAGTGATTGCATGACAAATCCACATACTTCCAAGTTTGCTTCCAGGATTACCTTGTTGATCCGAGGCAGTAATTCAAGACAAAAGAAGGTGTTGCTAAACTCTATTTGAAATCTAAAAAAAAAAATAACGAGGAGAGTTTACTCAACTTAGTGAGTAGGAGTATATCTAAATAGGAACTAAGAAATACAACAAGAATACTTATTTACTTTATAAGTATATAGGAATTTTCAGAAAAAATCTTCCCACATAGGGGTATGTTACACAAAATGAAAACAGGCGGAAGCCATTCGAAATCATTCATTTTATTCAATGAAATGAAATCAA